>CAUYQG010044856.1:0-18157 GCA_963574415.1 Tarsius wallacei | reverse complement strand
GTTTTTGGTTACTCAGGAAAATATTTATATTTTTCTGATGGTTGCATTTATAATGATAACTTTATGTGAATGTTTAGCTTTCTGTTGATTTAGACAGTATCTAAAGGAAAAAAATTGATGAAAGCAAATAATTTATTTCTCGTTTTCTTCATTTCATTCATACTCAAAACTACTTTTTTTTTTTTTTTTTTGAGTTGAAGTCTCACTCCTTCGCCCAGACTTAAGTGCATTGGCTACAACCAGCCACCGCAGCCTCGACCTGCTGGGCTCCGGCGATCCTTCTGCCTCAGCCTTCCGAGTAGCCAGAATTACAGGTGCGTGCTATCACGCCCAGCTGATTTTTGATTTATAGTAGAGATAAGGGCTTGTCAAGTTGCCCAGGCAGGTCTCGAACCCTTGGGTTCAGGCAATCCACTCACCTCAGCCTCCCAAAGCGTGGGATTACTGGCTGAGCCACCAAGCCCGGCCCATACTCAAAACTATTATCTTTATTAGCATTTACCTTTTTCTTCTATGTATTTTTAATCAATTACTGTAAAATGTTATCTTCCAGCTATTTTAGATAAATCCGTCAATGAGACTCTCTCTCTTTCCTGTCTTCTTTCTGCCTTAGACCACTCATTGTTTCTCACATCATTTTTTAGATATAACTTTTGAGATATAGTTTATTATAACAAAATTTACCCACTTAAAATGTACAATTTAAGCCAGGCTCGGTGGCTCAGTCTGTAATCCCACACTTTGGGAGGCTGAGGTAAGTGGATTGCCTGAGCCCGCGGGTTCGAGACCCGCCTGGGCAACTTGGCGAGACCTCATCTCTACAATAAACAAGAAAATTAGCCAGGCGTGGCAGCGCGCGCCTATAATTCTGGCTACTTGGAAGGCTGAGGCGGAAGGATCGCCAGAGCCCAGCAGGTCGAGGCTGCAGTGGCCGGGAGCGGCCACTGCACTCCAGTCTGGGCGGCAGAGTGACACTCCAACTCAGTAAAATAAAATAAAATAAAATAAAATAAAATGTACAATTTATTGGTTGTATCACATTTACAGAGTTCTACAAATATCACTAAGATCTAAGGTCAGAACATTTTTATTATCCCCAAAAGATACTTCATACCCTTTTCCCTCTCTTTCCATCCCAACCTCTTAAAACTTCTAATCTGATTTCTATCTCTGTGGATTTGCTTATTATGAACTTTTATATAAATGAAATAATATAAAATGTCACTTTTTTACTTGGTTTCTTTTACTTAGCACAATGTTTTTGAGGTCCATTCATGCTGTAGTATGTATCAGCACTTCATAATTTTTAAACTATAGAATAATATTCCACTGTATGGATGTATAATATTATTTATCCAGTCATAATGAATAAACAATAAATTTATAATTTTATTTGTATATATAAGTCATTTTTTACTTTTAGGCTATTATGAATAATCTTACTATAATTACTCAGGTACAAGTTTTTATCTGAACATATGTTTTCAATTCTTTCAGTTAGAGGCCTAAGGGGTGAAATTACTGAGTCATTTTATAACTCTATGCTTAACATTTTGAGGAATTGCCAATCTGTTTTCCAAAGTGGTTGCATCATTTATATACTTACCAGCAGTGTATGAAGGTAATAAGTTCAGCACATCTTCTTCAACACTTGCTATTTTCTGTTTGATTTTTATGTTTTAATTATAGCCACCCTAGGGAGTATGAAGTGATATCTCACTGTGGTTTTGATTTGCATTTCTTTAATGCCTAATGATGAACATCTTTTCACCCATTTATTGGTTATTTGCACATCTTCTCTGGAAAAATGTCTATTCAAATCTTTGTCCTTCTTTATTGGGTTAGTTGCCTTTTTATTATTTACTTGTAAGAGTCTTTAATATATTCTGGAAACGATTCCCTTTTTAAATACATAATTTGCAAATTCTCCCATTGTGTGGGTTGGTTGTTTTTTCACTGTCTTGATGATGTATCTTTTTTAGCACATCTTAAAAACTGCTTGCTGTAGTTCAATTTAGTTCTTTGTTTCTTTTGCGGTTTGTACTTTTGGTGTCACAACCAAGAAATCATTGCCTAACCCAAGGTCATGAAAATTTACTTTTTTTTCCCCTAAGATATTTATAGTTTCATGTCTTATAGATTTATGATTCATTTTTATTTCTGTCCTCTGTTTTTCAGTAGCACAATTTCTACATTGTCATATACATATATGTTGCATATGACATGGATGGCATATATAAATATATGAATAAGCCCATAATTTATTTACTACAAATTGTGTATTTATTTTTATATGTTTAAACTTCAGTCACCTTCCAAGTACTCTGTTTGATGCAATATGCTTTCCAAGACCCTTTCTTCACTGCTCAAAGAAGTTTTTGAACTTGTCAATTTTAATGCCTTTTAGTGCTTCTGCCATTTTTTTGTTTCATCTCTTCCACATCAGTGAAACGTTTCCCTTCGAGAACTTTTTTTTATCCAGGAAAATAAAAAGTTGCTTGAGGCAAGATTGGGTAAATAAAGAGTGTGGGGCATGGGAATCATGTTGGGTTTGGTCAAAAATTGCTGACCACTCATCTTGGTATGGGCAGGTGTGCTCATAAATCTCCCGTCACAAAATGGGCAAAACATTGAAAGAATCTCCACAAAAAAGTTAAATGAAGCCAAATGCAGACTCTGACAACAATGCTAGCTAGTACACTAATGCTGATGGGTTCCTAGAAGACTTACCTAGTGGGGGAAACCTGTACTACAAGGAACCCACTCTCTAAAAAATAATTCTGTTTTTTGGGAGTTCCCCCTCATATATACATACAATCATGGAGACTACTTGGTTAGAAGTTTTCATCTGTTCCATGGAAACATTTTTTGTGTGAATGTTCTTGCTCCACTGAGTGTTACAATTCTTTTTCACCTTTTTGCTTAATTTGTACTAATATTATGCCATCTTACTTCTATTATTCATTTTTAGAATGAGCTGGAATTAATCAGGCTCACCTAATTGGAGGGAGTTCCTTCAGAAATATGTTTTTATTTGGTATTTACTGATAGTGACCATCAATGGATGCTTTCACTCTACTTTCTATGTCTTTTTTGCACTTCACTCCATGTGGCTTCTGTTCCTATATCTGACCTCTCACCAATCGCTCTCATCTCAAGACTACAGTAATTTTTTAAGCAAGAGCTATAGAGCTATGACCTTGGGGTGAACATCTGAGAATATATATTTTGCCAGTATTTTCAAAGATATGCTACTTTTGGATCTCTATTCACTTAATCCTGAAAACTTCTTGCTGTATTTTACACCCAGGATCTCTGCACCTAAGTTGTGTTTAGCAGGCATTATGTTTTGATATGTAGCTTATAGCTATGACTTAGTTTCAATGAAAGAAGATTTGTGTGGGTTTATACATTCACATATTTGAATTTTTATTATATTCAAAAGAAAAAAGAACACTTTCTGTATTATTCTGCCATAAACATCATAAAAATTATTCTATTCTCTCTTGATTCTTTCCCATTACAACATCGATTCTTTCCCACTCATGCCTAATTCCTCATTTATAATATAGAGTTCTTTCATTTTTAGCAGGAAACAAATATACCAGCTTCTTATTAACCCTATAATGGACTTATCAAATGTTTTCCTACAATTTAGCTATAGTTGTTAGCAGTAGCTTATATGCTAAGTTACAATGTTAAGCAGATAATCTAAAACAATGACTTAGGACTTGAAAAAAGGTCAGAATTAAGAATATACCCACAACCGGGCTCGGTGGCTCAGTCTGTAATTCCGCGCCTTTGGGAGGCTGAGGTGAGTGGATTGCCTGAGCCTGCGGGTTCGAGACCTGCCTGGGCAAGTAAGACCTCATCTCTACAATAAATCAAAAAATTAGCCAGAAGTGGTAGCGCGCACCTGTAGTTCCAGCTACTTGGAAGGCTGAGGCAGAAGGATCGCCCAGCAGGTCGAGGCTGCGGTGGCTGGGAGCGGCCACTGCACTCCAGTCTGGGTGACAGAGTGAGACTCCAACTCAAAAAAAAAAAAAAAAAAAAGAAAATACCCATATCTATTATTAAGAAGTGAGTGAAGAAGAATCATTCCTAGGGCTTTTGTGAAGAAGTGCTCATGCTAACAGTAGTTAGCATGTCTAACCTTATGTATACGTAAAATAGTTGGCCGTCCATCTACATGGAACTATTTTCTGCTAAAGTGATTTTTTCTTATAATCTGTGATAATATCTTAAGCTATACCATTAGAATTTATTCCATTTGATTAGTATTGCCCCTTATTAAAATACAAAATCCGTGTTTGCAGTTGCTATGGTTTGAATGTATTCTCTCTCAAATTTGTGTGTTGGAAATGTAATCCCCAGTGCAAGAATGTTAAGAGATGTACTCTTTTGGGAGATGCTTAGGTTGTGAGGCATAAATGGATTAATTCTGGTATAAAAATGGCTTATGGAAGTGGGTTCTTTCTCTTTTAATAATATGTCATGTGAAAGTACAATGTTCCTCCTCTCTTGCCATTGCCTTCTGCCATGTGATGACACATTAAGAATTTCCTTACCATATGCCTTGATTTTGGACTTCCCAGCCTCAAGAATTGTGAGGGAATGAATTTCTGTTCTCTATAAATGATCCAGTCTAAGGCATTCTGTTACAGCAGCACAAAATGGACTAAGACAACAAGTAACATAGTAAGCTTGCATTTCTCCAAGTGAGTTCTTTGGAACACTATATGCATAAGTTCTAAATAGTTATTCTAAGACAATTAACAAATAAGCTTGGGAAACAATAGTCTAAATAAAATAAAAAAGTTGGGGGCTTCTCAGATCATGTAGTAATCTAAGTGCATTCTGTGACTTCAAAAAGGTAAAGTATGTAGTATTTCCAAAATAGATTTGTCTGCAATTCTTTTCTAAAACATCATTTATTATATTTCTGTTTTTCATAATAGTTTTAGAAATTGTTTACAATACAGTACCATTTTTCATTGACAAAATTCTGGGAAAATGTATTTGTTTTACTAGACTTCTTCAAAATCTTGGTCTATGTTTTAGAAAATGCAAATAATCATAAGGCATAATTGTTATCTTTGAGGAGCTTACCATCTACTTGAGATAAGGTACCAATACAAGATATGGTGAGATTTAGTTCCAAGTCAGCAGTACAGATGGTAAATACTCAGTCCAGAACGGGTGGATGTCACCATGTGCTGATGTTGTTGTGGAGGTCTTCCTAGCAATAGCAGTTGTTCTGGGTCTTTAAGAACGGGTTGGTTTTAGATAGGTGGAGAGGCACAGAAAGAAAATTGCATATATAGTTAGCTGACATAAGATCTCTCTTACCAGAGCAAAGGGATACTATTAGGGGACAGTAGAACTCCAGAATGAAAAAAATTTGCATGGATTAAGAAACAGAAGTTCTTGCATGCCACCTGAAAAAGTTTGGATATTGTATCCATGAAAGTGCCTGAATAAGGGAGAGTAGCAAACTAGAAACAAACAAAAAATGTTTTTTGATGAAGATGAAGCTGACCATAATACAAAGAATGATTTTAAACAGAGAGATGAGTTTTCTGAGCTACAATTGTGGAAACAAAAAACAAACATGAAAATTAATTAAGCAAGACTCAGTAGTAGATTTAATATGGGGGCAAGGGAGACATAAATGCCACAGATAATTTTAAATTTATAAGGCTTTGTTACTGGGAAAATGATGGTTTCATTGATAAAAACAGAATTTTGTTCCCTAATATGAATTATTTCCATGCCAGTTTTGCCGATTAGAAAGAGCACACTTGTGAATGTCACTGCAGCAGGAATAATTCTAAGTGACTTCCAAGTTGAGGGGCTATGGAAGATTTACAAAAATCCTCATCTATAATAATTGTCTAATGGCATGAAAATAATAGTTCCAATGGGTATAACTGATATATTCCCATGTGCTTTCTAGTACCCATCTCCTCTGCTGGCCACTCAATCCAGGGCCTAAGTCATGCCAGATAGAGCTGCATGATCTGATTGCAAAGGTCCAAATCTCTCTCTTTTCTCCTATCACCCATCTATCAAAAGTTTGCTCTAGTAAGAGAGATCTTATGTCAGTTGACTGTATATGCACTTTTCTCCCTATGCCTCCCCACCTATCTAAAACCAACACATTCTTGAAGACTCAGAACAACTGCTATTGCTAGGAAGACTTCCACAACAACATCAGCACATGGTGACATCCACCCATTCTGAACTGAATATTTACCATCTGTACTGCTGACTTGGGACTAAATCTCACCATATCTTGTATTGTGGTGCCTTATCTCAAGTAGATGGCAAGTTCCTCAAAGATAACAATTGTGCCTTATGATTATTTGCATCTTCTAAAACACAGACCAAGCTTTTGAAGAAGTCTAGTAAAACAAATACATTTTTTTTCATAAATGTGAAGATGCTTCAAGTGACCATATCTTGATGTCTGAACACAAGTTCAAGCATAATAAAAAGAACTCCACTCTTTTCTTCCTCAAATAATAAACTTTTATCTGTATTCTGATTTTATAATAGTAGTTGAAATTGCATCTATTTTCCTCTTGAAATAGTATCTATATTATGATGTTGTGTCCATGTGAAAGCCTCTAATTTATAATTAATAAAATCCCTATTTTTACAGATTTTTGTTGGCTAAAAAATAATAGTGAAATTTCATTATTTCCTTTGAAATTTGAAAGAGATTCTGTGATAATTTCATACTAAACTATCTCCCAAACTTAGTACTTGTCCATCTCAGAGAACTTCATATTTGTATAACTGCCAAATGAATAATTCACATTTGCAATAAAAATAAATGTTATTCTTTTTTGGGGAGAGGGGGCAATCATTTTTGATGATCCTGAATCATTTATCAAAATCTCCTTGAAAGTGTTGGCTTGATTTTCTTATTGACTAATTATAATTTGACCATGTTTTGTCACAGACTTATGGCACGAGAGCAGATTGCCAATGTCTGGTATACAAAACTTGTCCTTTCTTTACTGTTTTCAAAATAAAATCTTTTGAAAAATTTGGATTGCTTATCTGAAACCTGTGTCTTCCAGGAAAATTTCAGTGAAAATTAGCAGGCAACTAGCTTGTGTGTGTGTGTGTGTGTGCATGTGTGTGTGTGTGTAATTGGTGGGAGAAAAGTTTATAAAGCAATATAGAGGGTTAAAATGCAATACAGCTTCCTTTAAAAAACACAGACACCATTCATCATTAATATGCATATAAGAAAACATCATGGTAGTTGCCTGGAAACAAGTAAGAGGATATCAAACAATGCTCCAGTGAACCAAATTGAACTTTAAAACTGCTAGAAAAAGGGAATGGTGACCAAATTAGCTTACACAATTCAGTGCTTGAAAATATACCTTTAAAAAGCACCCTGCATTTCATTTTCCTGTCACTGTGTCATATTTTTTTCAGTGGGATACTTAAAGATAGTATTAATTGACCACTCTAAAAAGTTTGGGAAAACAGAATGGTAAAGGCCAAAATAAATGCTTTTCAGGTCCATTTGAAATCATGTAAATAATAGGGTATCTGTTATGACTACCCATTTCATTCCACATTTATAATCCCACCTTATATTCCATCCTATTGAAGAAAGTGCCTGTTAACTTGACAGCTTAAGGCAATGTTTAAAAATTCCCTGTAATGGCAATATGAATAGAATTGACTTCAGAAAGTTCAGGATGTGTGATGCAATTCTATTCTGTATTTTTCAGTGGAAGATACAAGAATATCATATGGTGAGATGAGAGGGTTTCTCTGGTGAAATAGTCTTTCTGGTAAGCACAAAGGATACTCTATGTGTTAAATATGACAGGAGTAAGGAAGACAAATGCATATTCTTTTTTTAGAAATACTAGACCTAGATCATGTAAATGTGAGAAAAAATAATAGAAAAAAATAGTCCAGAAAAGTATAATATTTTAATCTTTAAAAATGAAATTTTTGTATGGTATTATTGTTTTATAATACTATTAATAACCTTTTAAAGTACTGGACACTTCTGTTTTAAGATTAATGCATTTTTTGCTTAGGAGCATATGATGTGATAGAATATCAATTTATTTAATCAACAATCATTTATCAGTTATGTATTGAGAATCTATTGTGTCTAGAGTCCTAGGAAGGGAGAGATATGAAAATGATAAAGCTCCAATGCCTAAATGTTGGAGCTCATAGCCCAATGGAGGTGAAGGTATGTGAGTAAGTAACTATAATAGTGCAATTAGAAGCTATAATAGAATGTTGCCCAATATTTTCCAGAAACACAGAAAAAATAATAAGTTACTCTTTCTGGGATAATTAGAAAAAACTTCACACAAAAAAGTATTAGAGTTGAGTTTTAAATGATGAATAAGAGAGTTTTGATTTCTGAGAAAAGGAGGAAAAGTTTTTCCAGGCAAGATAATTCCATGTAAAAAGGCACATAAATCTGAACAATAACAAAAAAGAGAAGAAAAAGGGAGGGTGAAAAGATGTAACTGAAATGTTAGAAATCTATGGTTGCATCTATTGAAGAGTTTTAGTAACTAATGGATCCCAAACCTTACCAGTCACCAAAAATCTCCTGAAAGTTTTGTAAAAGTAAGGATTACCTGATACCCCTTTAAAAATTTGTACTCAATATATCTGGGATAGAAGGAATTTTATAAAATAGTCTGTTATTATGGTGATTAGTCAGATTCAGGAAACTATGCTCTAAAGTGCTTCTTAAATTTTAACGTGCACAGGAATGGCCTGTAGACTGTAAAAATGCAAATTCGGATTCAGTTTATCTAAGATGGAGTGTTATATTCTGATTTTCTAACAAGCTTCTAGGTTGATGCCATTGTTGCTGGTTCATGGACTAAACTTAGAGTAGCAATGTTCTAAGCCACACTGAGATAGTGGAGACACTCAGCCATACATTTTAAGCAGGAAAGTAACATGACCATATTTGTGTTTTAGAAATATCACTCTGGAACTATTGTAGAGAAGGGATTTGTATGGCAGACAAAAGTAGAGACAGGAAAAAAAATGTCTAGAAGGACAATTGCCATAGTTTGTGTGAGAGGTAATGATGGAATAAAGTACAGGATTGTCAGTAATCATAGAAAACTCACAAGAAGTTGTAATTGATTTGATGGTGTATGGGGGTGTGTGGGGAGAAAAAGGAAGAAATCTCTTGGCACAACATGTGCATTCAATTAGGTGAGAATAGAAGGAAAACAAGTTTTTTCAGAACAATAATTATGTAGGACATCTTACATTTGTGTTAGTCAGTGATTTCCAGAGAAACAGAGCCAACAGAATGTGTGCACATACATAGAGGGAAATTTATTTTAAGGAATTGGCTCACATGGTAGTGGAAGCTCTGCAAGGCCAAAATTTGATGAGGTAGACCAGCAGAATGGAAACTTGAGAAAAAGTTGCAGTTCAAGTTCAAAGGCAGTATACTGGCAGTACTTCTTGCTCAGGAGAGACCAAGATTTGTTCTAATAAGGCCTTCAACTAATTGGATGAGGCCCATTCGTATCATGGAAAGTAATCTGTTTTATCCAAAGTCCACTGATTTAAATGTAAATCTCATTAAAAAAGAACTTTACATAAAAATTCAGAATAGTGTTTGGCCAAATATCTGGACACTGTGGTCCAACCAAGATGGCGCATATAGTTAATCTTTAACATTATAAAATTTGAATAAAGAATACCTCATATTGTGATTTCCAGACAGCAGTTGTAACTATTAGTCCACAGCTCTGGAGAGAAGTCTATACTGTAATAGTGTAAAAATACCTATAATAGCCTGTAATAGCTTACTTAACATAAGTAACTCTATTTTGAAACAGATTCTCCATTTTAGCTGTTCATACCAGGGGTGACCCCCTTGCATAACCTTCCCATAACCACAAGTTGTAACCTTCCCATAATCACAAGCCCACATTCTTGTTCCCCTTGGTGCTTGGAAACTCTCTAATTGCAAATTCCATAGCTATCTGTACCCTTTCACAGCCAAATGTTCTGCCAAAAATGTAATCACAACTGTGCAGCTTTTGTGGTTCTTACCTTTTTAAACCCCCTGTTCACTCTGGGGTTGAGAATTCTTTGTGGCACTAAGCCCATTCTCAACTGCCAGCTAATAAAGGACTCAAATTCTGCATTTTGATGACTTCTTTCTTGCACTTCGGCTATAACATTGGAGGCCCCAGCAAGATTCACCAACTTGGGAGGTGGCTTTGCTCCGGCTTTCCCCGGCTTGGTGGAGAAGTTATGGGAGCGGCACCCCCTGAGAGGCTCCAGGGCCACATAACCTCACATCTGGCTCAGAGGTAGTTGGAATGACTGCTGCCTTCCCATTGCTTCAAAAGAACCTGAATCTTTCTGCACTCTCCTAGGAGGTAAGAATTTGTTCTATTTGTGGCCATAATTCTGTTTAAGGGATCTGTTTGTGATCATAATCCTGTTTAAGGGTATCACAGCCTGATGAGGCTGTCTCTTGGACGCTATTCACTAAGCCAAGACATTCACTGAATAGAGTCCTGGTTCAGTTTCTGATTTCAGTTTTGATTTGTTTTCACTAGGTTTAGTATAGTTCAGTTTCTGATTTCAGTTTTGATTTGCTTTCACTGGTTTTTGACAATATGGGATCTCAAACTTCTAAACCCTCTAGTCCTCTGGACAACATGATAAAGAATTTCCTTTTGAAGTTGCTGCTGAGGACTGTGGTGTCCATCTTTCAAAAGGCAGGCTCCGGGGCCTCTGTGAAATTGACTGGCCTTCATTTAATGTTGGATGGCCCTCCACAGGGTCTCTGGATGTTCATGTCACTGAGTCTGCTTGGAAGGTTGTTACAGGGACTCCTGGTCACCCTGACCAGTTTCCCTATATTGTCCAATGGTTGCGTTTGGTCCAAAATTCACCCCCATGGTTAAAGGCATGTTCACTTGAAACTCCCAGTTGTGTCCTCATTTCTAAACCTCTGATTTGTAAATCTGTGCCTCATCCATCCAGTATCCCTCCTTTTCCATTCTCCCCAACTCCTACTTCCACTGGGTTGTATTCTGTTTTACCCCACTCTACTGAAGATCCCCTTGAAGACCTGATTATCTCTGACTCTAGTCTTCTGCCTTATAATTCCCAGACTTCTTCACCTACTGTCACCTCTTCCACCTCCCCTTTGCCTTTTCCACCTCTGGCAACCAATCTCTGATCCCAGACCAATCTGGTCCCTCTCCTTCCCCTCTGGGAAGTTCCTCCTCCACAGGGGGCAGATCAGACTGAGAGACTCTTCTTGGTATACGCTCCTTTTTCCACCTCTGATTTATACAATTGGAAATACCAAAATCTGTCATTCTCAGATAAGCCACAAGTTCTGACTTCTCTAATGGAATCAGTCATGTGCACTCATTGCCCCACTTTGGATGATTGCCAGCAGCTCTTTTTAACACTATTTACCTCTGAGGAGCGAGAACGCATCAGAGCTGAGGCTAAAAAATCTATTCTAGCCTCAACTGTGGGTATACAGGAAGAAAATCAGGAAATGTTAGATAAGGATTTTCCCTCTTCTCACCCAGATTGGAACCCTAACACTTTGGCAGGGTCCAGGGCATTAGATACCTATCACTGGACCCTATTAGCTGGTTTGAGGGGAGCAGCCCAGAAACCTATCAATCTTTCTAAAACTGCCGAGATTCTCCGGGTACTGAGGAACCTCTGGGGCCATTTCTTGAATGCCTACAGGAGGCTTTTCGTACCTATACCTCGTTCAATCCCTCAGCCCCTGAGAATGCTTGCACTATCAATTTGGCATTTGTGGCTCAGGTAGCTCTGGACATCCGGAAAAAGTTGTAAAAGCTTGAGGGCTTTGCCGGAATGAATATTTCTCAACTACTTGAAGTAGCCTAAAAGGTTTTTAATAACCAGGATGCTGAGAAACAGAAACAGGCAACACAAGAGGCAAATAAAACAGCCAGACGTCAGGCGAGAATGTTGGTAACTGCCCTCCAAGCTCCTCAATCTGACTCAAAACCAACACGCCAGAGAAAAGGGGAAACGAAGAAAGAACAAAAGGAGACAGTGCCCCCCATTAGCTAAGAATCAATGTGCATATTGCAGAGAATTTGGTCACGGGGAGAAGAAATGTCACCATCACCCAAAAGCAGACATCCTCAAGTCAGTTTTGGTTCTGCCTTCTGCTGGGGAAACTGAAAATAACTCAGACTTAGGAAGCCAGGACTCTTTTTCCTTAGGTTCTCAAGAGCCCATGGTAACCACTGCAATTGGGGGCCATCCGGTCCAACTCTTGGTGGACACTGGGGTGGAACTATTGGTCCTGAAGTCACCATTGGGACCTATGTCCGGCAAACAAATCTCAGTTCAGGGGGCAATGGGGGCAATTACCAATTGCAAATTTACTTCTAATCGAACTGTTGACTTAGGACAAAAATGGGTTACTCACTCATTCCTCATAGCTCTGGACTGCCCGTTCCCTTTCATGCATTGAGATTTGCTCTGAAAGTTAAGAGATACCATTGTGTTTTCACCTGACAAAACTGAAATGTTTGTTCTCACTGCTTATCAGATGCTTTTAACTGTTCCACTTTCTGAAGAATACCTCCTAACTTCTAATTCTCCCACTGAGAATGTCTTGTCATGCTTACTTCTACAGTTACAGCAGGAGTTTCCTTCAGTATGGGCGGAGACCAACCTGCCAGGATTGGCAAAGCATCACCCTCTGGTGGTGGTGAGTCTGTTGGCATCAATCACCCTTGTTCATGTTCATCAATACCCTATAAGTTTGCAAGCCCGTAAAGGAATTGCTCCTCACATTAAAGGACTCTTAGCAGTTAACAGTTTAACACCATGCATGTTGGCATGGAACACTCCTTTCCTGCCAGTTCAAAAACTGGGAACTTCTGGCTACTGGCCAGTTCAGTACTTGAGGAGGGTCAAAAAGCAGGCTGAGACAATACATCCTACTGTTTCCAACCCATACATATTGCTCAGCATGCTCCCCCCTCAACATCAGGTGTACACTGTGATGGATTTAAAGGATGCCTTCTTTTCCATTCACTTGTCCCCTGCCAGTCAACCTATCTTTGTCTTTGAATGGACAGATCCTGACTGGGGGGATACCAGTCAGCTAAGTTAGATCCAGTTGCGACAAGGGTTCAAAAACTCCCGACACTCTTTGGGGAAGCCCTGCAACAGGACTTATCAGGGTTCCGTACCTGGCACCCTGAATGTACTTTACTCCAGTATGTAGATGATTTCTTGCTCACAGCAGCAGACTTGGATACTTGCTTAAAAGGAACCAAGGCTTTGTTACAGCTTCTCCAGGACCTGGGCTACTGTGTATCAGCTAAGAAGGCACAACTCTGCTTAACTGAGATCTCCTATCTGGGATACTGACTAACAAAGGGTAGGTGAACCTTAACTGCAGCCCAGAAAGAAGCCATTCTCCGAATTCCCACACCAACCTTGAAAAAACAGGTATGGGAATTCCTGGGGGGCAGCGGGGTACTGTTGACTGTGGATTCTGGGATTTGCTGAGATTGCCAAGCCTCTATACACAGCTACAGCAGTGGATCAGCCCATAAAATGGTTTGCTATTGAGGAACAAGCATTCCAGCAGTTAAAGATAGCCCTTACCCAAGCCCCGGCCTTAGCCCTCCCAGATGTTGCCAAGCCTTTTCACTTGTTTATTCTTGAACAGTGAGGAATTGCAAAGGGAGTTCTTACCCAGACCCTAGGACCCTAGAGGTGACTGGTGGTTTATTTGCCTAAAAGACTAGATCCAGTGGCCTCTGGATAGCCATCCTGTTTTTGAGCCATCGCCGCTACAGCTATACTGGTTAAGAAAGCAGATAAACTGACTTCTGGCCAAAACGTGGCTCTAACAGTTCCCCATGCTGTTGAGACTCTGCTCCAGGGAGCCTCTAACCGCTGGATGTCAAATTCTCATATCACCCAATATCAGAACCTCCTACTTGACCAGCCTCAACTAATTTTCTCTCCCACTCAGAGCCTCAAACCAGCAACCCTGCTTCCTGGTAATAATCCAGAAACACCAGTTCATGACTGCAAAGATGTATTGGACATCTCTCAAGCCAGACAACCTGATCTTCGGGACACTCTTTTAAGCCAGGCTGATGCTTACCTATTCACAGATGGCAGCAGTATGGTAATAGAGGGAGTTTGTAAGGTTTGTGTGGCAGTAACCACAGCTCATGACATAATCTGTTCACAGTTTTTGCATAATGGCACATCGGCTCAAAAGACTGAGTTAATTGCTTTGACCCAGGCCCTATGCTGGGGAGCTGAGAAATGGGTAAATATTTATACTGACAGCAGATATGCTTTTGCTACTTTCCACATCCATGCCATGATCTACAAGGAACAAGGACTTCTTACTGTGGCAGGTAAGACTCTAAAGAACAAAGAAGAAATTTTAGCCCTTCTAGAGGCTATATGGCTCCCCAAGGAAGTAGCTATCTTTTATTGTAGGAGGCACCAAAAATGGACATTCCAGAAGTGACCAGAAACCACCTGGCAGATCGGGCAGCTTGAGAGGCAGCAGAACTTCCAGTTGAGCCCCTAACTATTCTGCTAACTAAAACTTTTCCAGTTCCTTCTCTCCCAAAACAACCCACTTACAACCAAGAAGAAGAGGAACAGGCAGACCTGGCAGGGGCTCACAAACAACCTACAGGATGGTGGGATAAAACTCTTAAATCATTTTGCCTGCAGGTCTCAGACATACCTTGGTAAAACAACTACACTCCATTATCCACTTGGGAGGTACTAAATTGACTGAGTTATTAAATTGTTATTATCCTGTCAATGACTTAAAAAGTCTAGCTGCCATGGCAGCCAAAATATGCCCTGCTTGTGCCTGAGTCAATGCAAGACAAGGCCCAAGGTCATAAAATGGTATCAGGTCCCAAGTATTAAGTCCTGGAGAAAAATGGGAGATAGACTTTTCTGAGGTAAAGCCCCCTCATGTGGGATACACCTATCTGTAAGTATTTGTAGATACTTTTTCTGGATGGGTAGAAGTTTTTGCCATAAGAAATGAAACTGCTGTCACAGTTACCAAGTTTTTATTAAATGAAATTATTCCTAGGTTTGGGCACTCTCTCTATGTTGGCTCTGACAATGGTCCTGCCTTTACCTCAACCATAGTTCAACTGGTTAGTAAAACACTGAACACTGAGTGGAAATTACATTGTGCTTATCGACCACAAAGCTCTGGACAGGTAGAACACATGAACTGAACTCTAAAAACCACTTTAACTAAATTAATAATAGAAACTGGTGACAAAAGGGTAAGCCTTTTGCCTTTAGCCCTTCTCTGGGCCCAATGCACCCCATACAAGGCTGGGTTTACCCCACATGAAATCATGTTTGGGAGACTCCCTTCTGTTACCCTGGTTATTGAAGAAACTACTAATAAATCTCTGTTAAAGTATCTCCAGTCCCTCCAACAGGTCCAGACTGCTGTCCACTCCAATGTCCGTGCTGTCTTGCCATCTCCGTCTTCCATGCCTTGTCATCCGTTTCAGCCTGGGGACTTGGTCTTTGTCAAGAAGTTCTAGACAGAAGGACTGACCCCAGCCTGTTACGGACCCTTCATCTCATCCTCACCACTCCAATGGCACTCAAAGTTGATGGAATACTGGCCTGGATTTATCACTTGCGAGTCAAAAGAGCCAAGGAAAATGGAGTCGCTCCACCGACCTGCTTGGCCAACTGGACAACAGCCAGGAACACTAACAACCCTCTCAAAATCACCTTCTGAGCCTGCCATCCTGCTTCAACCACACCACAGGCTGACCAACTGATGCACAGCTGAAACGTGAGATTCTGACTGCCTGGAATAGACTTTTTTATTAAATAAGAATTTGCTGAATGTATTGTTATCACCCCTTAATACTTGCCTTATTCATCCCACTTGTCTTAGCTTTAGGCATAGGCCTAATCTCTGTAACCACCACAGAATGAAAATGTGGCAAAAAGTCTCTGTTAATGCTATTCTGTCCCTCATGCATAGGATGTGTTACTGCCCTACTATGTTTTGATGTTGCTTCTTAATTTGTTTTCCCCTTCTTGAAATGGCTTACCATACAGCATACACTTTTTCTTTAACCTCCTTCACATGAGAAAAGGTCCTAGCAATCCAAAACTGGGTCCACGGCTTATCTCTGGTCCAATTTAAAATAGATCTCCCTGACCTACTACAAATAGAAAAAGAATCTGGGAAGTTGTCTGGAATAATCAACTTATCAACTAGACAAAACCTTTACTAAACAGAATCATGTACACAGTGGGCAACACTCAATTATTTAAAAGATGTAGATTTTCACCTCTGTCCTAGTGACCCCACTGACCAAAAAATGTGCTCAGGAAGATAATTTCATTTGTCCAGACTGGAAATGTATCACCACTGCAATTTACAGTGGAGGACCTAACTACACCTCTAAAATCACCCTTTGGTCAACTGCCAGCCCAGAACAGCCTATATGCATAAAGGTTACTAATCCTCTCTATTATTCCTGAAGTACAGGAAATACCTGGGGTATATAACTTTCCATGAATGGTTATCACCGTGGCACCTTATTCACTATCCAATGGTGCACATTTGCCTACAAAGCTGGGGCCAAACCAATAGGGCCATTGGCAGAGTTGAAGAATCCCTTGTTCAGTTACTACCAGCCTCCACCTCAGCCTCTGACTTCTGCCAAGTATGCCATTACCCTGGTTTCACCTCAACAGCTCCTGAGTTCACCTCAACCACTTCCAAATCTGGCCCACCAACCCCCTAGTCTTTTTCCTATGTTAACTAATATTCCCCATCTGCTTAATGACACTATGCCCCAGTTGACCTCAGATTGCTGGCTTTGCTTAAAGCCAAAACCCCCTTACTATATGGGCCTAGTAGGTGAAACTCCTATCATCAGCAATGCAGACAAAAATGCTCTCCAGAAATGGTTCACATTACTCTAAATGATGTAACTGGTAAAGCCTCCTGCCTTGTAACTCCATGTTTTAATCTAACAGCTTCTCCATTCTCTAATATTTGTAACTTTTTTTTTTTTTGAGTTGGCATCTCACTCCGTCGCCCAGACTGGTGACCGGAAGCGGCCACCGCAGCCTCGACCTGCTGGGCTCTCGCGATCCTTCCACCACAGCCTTCCGAGTAGCCAGAACCTCAGGCGTGCACTACCACACCCGGCTGATTTTTTTGATTTATTGTAGAGATGAGGTTTTGCCTGCCCAGGTGGGTCTCAAACTCGTGGGCTCAGGCAATCCACTCACCTCAGCCTCCCAAGGCGTGGGATTACAGGCTGAGCCACCGAGCCTGGCTAATATTTGTAACTTATCCGTCACCCAAACCATGGCCAAATCCATAGGTTAGGTGGCCCCTGCCAGTAGCTTGTAAGGCCTAGTTCTACAGGCCTTACAAAATGTGCTACTACCAAGAAGTTAGTCAATCAGCCTACCTTATATATTACTGTTCATGTGTTACCTCAGGTTTATGCTTATAGAGGTCCTGAAGGAGACCTTCTACTCAATCCCCCTGATCTTTCAGTTGCTTATAAAAAAAAAGTGCCGTTCCCTTGTTAGTACCTGCCTTAGTTGGGCTAAGTGTAGCAGGAATGACTGCAATCAGCACCACCCCTCTGGTCCATGGAGAACTGGGCCTATCTAATTTTGCCCAAGAAATTGATGCTGACCTAGGTAACCCACAATTTGCCATGAACCAACTCCATGACCAGATATAATCCCTGGCTGAAGTTGTCCTTCAAAATCATAGAGACCTGGACTTACCTTTTTTTATCCTAAGGGGGACTCTGTGTAGCCCTTGGAGAAGCTTGTTGCTTCTCTGCCAACAAGTCAGGGGTTATTAAGAATACCCTCCAAGGGGTCCAAGAAAATGTCAACAGGTGACAAAAAGAGAGAAAAAATAATAAATCCTGGTGCATCATTGTTCGATTGAAACCCATGGTTAACCACTCTTGTTACTGGTCTGGTTAGCCTTCCTGTACTTCTCCTTGGTTTGCTCATAGGGACCTGCATTATAAATTAGTTTATTTGTTTCATCAAACAATGGATCAGTTCTGTAAAGGTCATGTAT
>CAUYQG010044853.1:0-22869 GCA_963574415.1 Tarsius wallacei | reverse complement strand
CAAAAAATACAGCATTTTAAATCTTACAGCACAGTACCTTGAAAAATATAGTAGTACATTACAGTATAACAGCTGGCATACAGGGGCTGGCTACATCACTGCTGTTTTTTTTTTTGTTTTTGAGTTGGAGTCTCACTCTGTCACCCAGACTGGAGTGCAGTGGCCGCTCCTGGCTACTGCAGCCTCGACCTGCTGGGCTCCGGCGATCCTTCCGCCTCAGCCTTCTGAGTAGCTGGAACTACAGGCGCGCGCTACCACGCCTGGCTGATTTTTTTTTTTTTTTTTAAATTTATTGTAGAGATGAGGTCTCGCCAAGTTGCCCAGGCGGGTCTCGAACCCTCGGGCTCAGGCAATCCACTCGCTTCAGCCTCCCAAAGCATGGGATTACAGGCTGAGCCACCGAGCCCGGCTTCACTGCTGTTTTTATGTTCGCTTCTGGATATCCTAGGCTTGAAATAAAAATACTGAACTACTGTACTCTATACAGCACTGTACAGTAAAGTATACGAAAGCACAACCACTTGTAGAGGATGCACACATGTAACAATGTACACCAGACACATGAACTAGCTTACATGATTGGGCATGTGAACATACATTCGCATCTTTGAAAGCTTGCAACTTGATGGCTCGTTTGTAGGGGACTTACTATACTACCTGGCTGCCCCAGAGAAGAGAAGTCTCAAGGGAGCAGGGCCCATGTGTCATTCATCACTATATTGCTGGTACAGATGACGGCACCTGATCCATATTAAGCCTTCAATAGATAACTGCTGGGCAAATGGCTGGATAGGCAGATGAACAGATGAACACACATCTTTTGGATGTGTGTACCTGTGTGTAGTTCCAGGTGGTATATGTGTATCATCTTCTTCTGTCACTCTCAATAATATTTATAACCATGCTTCTTATCTCCTAGAGGACAGGGATGAGATCACTTTTCTTTCCATGTGACTCCCCTTTTCTCCTCAGAGGGTCCTGAGCATGCGGGTGACCTCAACAGTTTTGTGATGTTGCCTGATTTGTGCTTGTTCTTTGCTTTTTCCTCTTCAACAAACAGCTTTACATTCAACCCATGATGGGGGCTGGCCTGAATTATGAATGTTACCGATTCGGCATCTCCCCTTCTACGAACGCCCTAGTGATCGGTGCCACTGTGATGGAGGGCTTCTATGTTGTCTTTGACAGAGCCCGGAAGAGGGTGGGCTTTGCAGCGAGTCCCTGTGCAGGTGAGCAATTCTTGCATTGGACAGGGAGGCCTGGCATGAACACTTTAGGCACTTTTACTGACTTGGAAATAATTCTTGATGACACATCAGTTGCCGTTAAATTGTTTCACACATATCTATCATTGATAACCAAAGTCTTATCAATAAAATAGGTCATGGGATTGCTGAGAGAATTAAAACTTAGAGTTCAATGTAAAAACTTAGAGTTCAATGGTTGGCCCCTGACAGATTCTCATTAAATGTTAGTCATTACAGTAACTAGGAAGAAAAATACTATGTGGAGCGTATCTGTTGAATTACAGTTGTTTGACTGTTAAAAGCAAAATGAGTAAAGGAGAAAATTTGTATATAAGCTGTGTACATTAATTTTGCCTCAAAGCAGTTCTCATTGTAAAATAAAAAGTAAACTATTATTTCACAAAATCCTAAAATAATGAGACCGAGGAGCCTATGTTTCTCGTGGAATTCCTTTAAAGAGGTGTATGAGGGCAACACAAAGTGTTATTCTGCAAAGTCTAGTTTGAGGTTTGGGCAGGTCTTCCAAGAAACCAGGAGAGCACAGGAAAGTCGATAGGATGGTTAAACCCCATGAGATTGAAAATGTCTTCAGATTTCAGTTTGCTTGAGATGGGGCATTCACACAGCGCACGGTATAATGGGAGGATTAGGTGCTTGTGACTAACAGTCTGAGCTAACAAGGGAAGACCCAATCATAGAGGTGGGATGAGTTGTGAGGGGAGGAAATGTCTGCACTGGGGCCGGGAGAGTGGTGGCATTTCAAAATGGGATTTCAGAAGACTGACAAAATTAGGGTGTTTGAAGTCAGGAGCAGACTGAAATTCCGATATTGTGCTGGTAACCTGCAAAGGGAGAGAAAAATTAGGTGTGAGATCAAAAAAGAACTGAGGACAAGGAGGTGGAATTGAAGAAAATTAGTGGGGTGATGGTGAAATACAAGATCACCATGTAGTTGAAGGAAAGGGAATGGAAATTTGATGGATATTCAATACTGTGGTCAGCACACTGGCATTTTTTGAAAAGTAAAGTACCAAGTTAGAGATCAGAAGAAGAGAGATATTAAAAGGAAAAATTACGTCTGGAATTATTAGACCAATTCATATTCTATACAAATAAGGTTACTCAACCCAGTGTACATAACTGATATATTGTGATATGTCTTCTTAAATACCAATGCAGATTTATTTCACTTTGCATTAGTAAACAGACTTGGAACCCTTAAAGCTTGTCATATTTTTCATCTTTGCCATGTTTACCTTTAAAATGTGCAATAACTCTTTAAGTCTGTTATCACTGAGTGAGACTTTTCTTTGTGGCAATGAGTATGATTGAAACATCGCTATATCCCACCTGTGAATATTTTACTTCTTTTTAACCAAGGGAATCTAAGAACTAAAGCAATTTTGCCTGCAATTTCTGTTCCCTTGTTAAATACCATTAAAATAGAGGCTACTATGGCAACAGCTGTTAGAGCGTCCACTTTACTTAATACTTCAGAGTCTAATAACCGTTTGTTTCCGAAGTGAATTGCTTTTGGAAATGGGTTAATATTAAGTATCTCTAGGCAGGGTCATTTTTTCTTGCATTTCGTTGAGAATTATTTGTGAGGTGCTCTTATATAAGTTTTGTGTTGCTTTTTCAAAAATGTATTTAAGGCTTAGTACTTAAATATTTGATTTTACCATCTGTGGGAAAATACAGTGATCTATGTCTCCTCTTCAGTGTGAATTGTTTAGCCATTAAAGTAATTGCTTTCCTCAGGGCTGCAATTAAAGAAGCCAGGCAGTGCTCTACAGCACTATAATAAATGAAATAGATACATTGCCTTTCTTTCTTTTTAAATGTGTTTATTTTTAATTGTAAAATGTTTAAGTAACAAAAAAGTCTTAAATTACAGAAAATCATATACTACTTGCATATTTATAGAATATCCAGATTGAATAAATGCTAATATTTTGTTCTATTTTCTTTAAAAATTTGTCTGAGAAACAACAGCAAGTTATATAAATCCCTGCCCCACCTACTTCCCCTTTATCCTGAAATTGGTGTTCATTCTTATCCTCATTACTACACATTTATAATTTTACCAGATAGGTGTAAGTACTTGATGTTAGTTATCTATTGCTGTGTAACAACTTACCCCCAAATGTAGCAGTTCCTTATTACCTTACATGGTTTCTGAGGGTCAGGATTGGAGGAGTAACTTAGCCAGTGGGTTCTAGCCAGGGTCACTGATGAGGCTACAGCCGTCTGATGTCTGTCAGAGCCTCTTCCATGCTCCCTCATGTGGTTGTTGGCCAGAGCCCTCCATCCCTCCTCCTGTGGGCCTCATCACAGAACTGCCTGAATACCCTCTGGTTACCCCAGAGCCTGCGACCAAGAGAGAGGGCAACCCAGCACCCAAGACAGAAGCCATAGTTGTTTACAACCTAATCTTGGAAGTGCACACTAGTAGCTTCTGCCCTATGCTCTTGGCTGCACAGAGCCACTCTGACACGATGTGGAAGAAGGTGACACGGGTTTAATAAGTACATCAGGAAGCAGCTATCATTGGGAGTCATCTCAGAAGCTGCCCATCATATACTTATAACAAAACATAGGTTGGTTGATTTGTTTGGGTCTTTTTTTCCTATTTTTAAATTTATGTGAATGCTGTGGTACTGTGTGTAACCTTTGTCGACTTGGTTTTATTGCTTAACATTATGTTTTTTAGATTTTCTATGTTACTATGAGTACTAGGTCATTTGTTTTGACTGCTATATAGTATCTCATTTTATGAATATGCCCAGATTATTTTTCCAATTTTATGTTGGTGAACATTTGAGTTGTTTATTGGTGATTATAAACAATACTGCATCAAACATCTCTGTGTATATGAATGAGATCTTTTAGAAATGGGATTTCTGAATGATTTAGTATATCAACTTCAGTGTTTTTGGCTACTGTCAAATTCGTCTTCAAAGTAGCTGGAACACAAGAGTTATGTGAGAATTTTCATTCCCTCAAAGTATTGTCATATTTGTTTTGTTTTTGTGTTTTGACAATCTAAGTATATAAAGTAGTGCCACATTTCACATTTTAGCTGATTTCTTTTAAGATTACACAACTTTGGATATGTTTGTGGGATATTTGAGCTTTTTCTCTGAGGGCAGAGTTTTCTATTTAATATCTTGTGCATGTTTTTCTACTTGTCTTTTTCACCGATATATATGAGTTCCTTATATACTCGAGATGTTAATTTTCAGGGTTATATCTTCTAATCATCTGGATTTTTCTTTTTACTTGTTTTGGTGCTTTTTACTTATTTTTTTTTTTTATTTAGTGAAATCAAGTTTACCAGTGTTTTCCTAATCACTGATACTCTGTACCTTATTTAAGAAATTCTTCCTTATTCTAAGAAAATAGGGATAATAACTTTTTTCTTCTAAAGAGACTATATACTTTTTTTTTTTTTTTTGAGTTGGAGTCTCACTCCATCACCCAGACTGGAGTGCAGTGGCCGCTCCCGGCCACCGCAGGGCTCCGGCGATCCTTCCGCCTCAGCCTTCCGAGTAGCCAGATTTACTGGCGCGCGCTACCACGCCCAGCTGATTTTTGACTTATTGTAGAGATGAGGTCTCACCAAGTTGCCCAGGCGGGTCTCGAACCCGCGGGCTGAGGCAATCCACTCACCTCGACCTCCCAAAGCACAGGATTACAGGCTGAGCCACCGAGCCTGGCCAAGACTATATACTTTTTAAAATTGTCTTCCACAATGTGAGTTAGGAACCTAATTTTTATGAGAATATTCAGTTTTCTCAGCATCATTTATTGAATATACAATGTTTTCCATTTTTATTTTTCCAATATTTTATTATGAAAATGTTTAATGTAAAGAAAAGACTGAGCCGGGCTTGGTGGCTCAGCCTGTAATCCCCCGCCTTTGGGAGGCTGAGGTAAATGGATTGCCTGAGCCCGCGGGTTCGAGACCCGCCTGGGCAAGCGAGACCTCATCTCTACAATAAATCAAAAAATTAGCCAGGCGTGGTAGTGCGCGCCTGTAGTTCCAGCTACTTGGAAAGCTGAGGCGGAAGGATTGCCGGAGCCCAGCGGGTGGAGGCTGCGGTGGCCCGGAGCGGACGCTGCACTCCAGTCTGGGTGACAGAGTGAGACTCCAACTCAAAAAGAAAAAAAAAAATTACTAGAGTTATCTTTTGGAGGGTGGACCCTTTGTAGTACAGGCTTTCCCCGCTAGGTAAATGTTCTAGGAACCCATTTACATCAGTGTACCAGCTAGCGTTCTTGTGAGAGTTTACGTTTTGCTTCAGTTAATTTGTTTTTGGAGATTTTTCCAAGCGTTTGTCCATTTCATGATGGATGATTTACTAGCACACCTGCCCACATTGTGCTGATTTGACCAAAACAGCATGACCTCGGTATCCTACCCTCCCTATTCGTGGTGTCTTATCCTGAGGGACTTTTTTTGTTTTCCCAGTGAAAAAAGTCCTAAAAGAGAAATGTTTTGCTGATGTGGAATAGGTGAAACAAAAAATGGCAGAAGCATCAAAAGACATCAAAATTGATGAGTTCAAAACTATTTTGAGCAGTGGAAAGAAAATCTCAATAGGTGTATTGTCTCAAAAGGAGAGTACTTTGATTACATATATACATAAATTGATATATATTTATGTATATATGTGTTCATCGTATGCATATATATATATGTGTGTGTACATATACGTGTATACAAATGTAATTATATAGGTGTCATACTTGTAACTATGTCTTCTAAATACTAAAGAAGAACACAAATAATTTGAATGCAAGAGTATTTTGTAATGTTGCATCTAATAAGTGGCACCTAATTAGCATACATAGACTAATGAAGCTTCATGTTTTTTAATGTTTATAATTAGAGAAGTAATAGGTGACATATTTGAAAAATTCAGAGAATTTAGAAAGGTATGAATAAAAAAATTTAAATCACCAATAATGCCAAAACAAAGCAAAAGTTATCATTTTCAACTTTTTATTATCTTGCTTTAAAGGGTATTCTAAAATAACATAGCTTTTTTTTTTAATTTGAGAAAGTATAAAATGGAAAATTTTGTCTCTTGATTTTAAGTTCCTATTGCAAGACTATTTCTACATATTTAAATGTATTTCAAAAACATTTCTGGTTTTTATATCACAGCATGAACATCTAAGAAATCCATTTTTTTGTATCTCATTATTTTCTTTGGATAAATTCTTAAAAGTAGATTTATCAGATTATAAGAACAAAAGCTACAACTTAAAGCTTTTAATGCATATTACACTTAGAAATTTCCACTTAGAAAAAATGTTACAACCCTGGCCAAGAGCAGATAGAGTGCCTGTCTCCTTGAGTGCTTGTTCATTTCATATGCAGAAAATAGTTAACATGTTTTATTTCACATTTTTTGGTTGCTAGTGACAGTAAATATTGGTCTATATGTTATCGTCAGTTAGCTTTCATTATGTACTCTTTAAGTCCTCTGAACTGAGTGTTAGAGATTTTTATTCAGCTTGTAGAAATTTGTTATATTTTTTATCAAGTCATTGGACTCATAAAATATTTTTTATTTCATTTTCTTTTATACTTAAAAGTTCTCTCCTAATTCAAGAGAAAAATCTAATTGTTTTCTTTCAGATTTGGGGGATGTGTATTTAATGAATATAGATGGTATGATAGTAGAGACACTCAGACTATGTTTTTCTTCAGTTCTTGTACCACACCCCAAATAAACACAGAAAACAACGTGACCAAATGTGTTGGGGTTCTCCCTACTCACCAAGTAAGCAATCAATTATACAGTGGACTCCAGCTGAGTGTTCTCTAATTCAATTCAGTCTTGACACTATCTACCTGGAGACAGCCTAAGAAACATGTTGAAGTCTCAGTCCCACAAGATCACCCATTCCTGCCTACCAGTTCAAAGCCTGAGCCTCTGGAATTTCTAACTACCCAGCTTCAAGTTGAGGTACCCTCAACCTCATCTCTGGGTTTAATTAATTTTCCAGAGCAGCTCACAAAACTCAGAGAAACTCTTATCTACATTTACCAGATCATTACAAAGGATATTTTATTTTATTTTATTTTATTTTATTTTATTTTATTTTATTTATTTATTTTTTGAGTTGGAGTCTCACTCTGTCGCCCAGACTGAAGTGCAGTGGCATGCCCCAGCCACCGCAGCCTCGACCTGTTGGGCTCCGGTGATCCTTCCACCTCAGCCTTCCAAGTAGCTGGAACTACAGGTATGCGCTACCACACCCAGCTAATTTTTGATTTATTGTGGAGATGAGGTCTCGCCAAGTTGCCCAGGCGGGTCTTGCATCCGTGGGCTCAGGCAATCCACTCACCTCAGCCTCCCAAAGCGTGGGATTACAGGCTGAGCCACCAAGCCTGGCTAGGATATTTTAAAATATACAAATAAACAGCCAGTTGAAGCAATACATAGGACAAGGATGGAGGTGTCCAGAGCACAGGAGCTTCTGTCCCTGTGGAGCTGGGGTGTACCATTCTTCTAGCATGTGTCTGACTTTGTGTTCATCTTCCTGTAAACCTCCATGTGTTCAGCTTTCTGGAAGCTCCCTGAACTCTGACCTTTTGAATTTTTATGGTGACTTTATTATGTAGGCATGATTGATTAAACTATTGGCCATTGGTGATCAACTTAACCTTTAGCCCTTCTCCCCTCTTGGGAGGTTAGGGAGGCGGGCTGAAAGTTTCAACCCTTTATTCTGCCTAGGTCTTTCCAGTAACCAACCCTCATCCTGAATCTGCCTATCCACTGCCAACCATCAGTCAGTCATTGGTATGAAAAAAAAAATCACTTTGGAGAGTCTAGGGGTTTTAGGAGTTGTAGACCAGGAAAGAGATTAAATTTCTATTTGATGATATCACAGAGGGATTTATACAGCATTATTTTATGTCGCCTTGTTGTATCATAGATCAGATTTTTTTCAGATTGTCAATGAGCTATTAAATAATATCATCGATGTCAACTTTTTCTTTTTAAATATTATCATAATCGCATAGTTTTTAATGAAATTGCTTTGAAAATTAGAATGCACACTCAATTTTTAATTGTACTGGCATTTGCTTTTTAATGCATTATATAACATTGGTATCATAGATAAAAAATTAATTTAAATTTTAATAGTTTTATTGTTTATACATGTTATAAAATTTAATAATCTCGCTCTAAAATATTCTTCTGAAGAACAACGGTCTTCAAAAATATATGTATTTTAAACTATGCTTCTTCCCTCTCAGTAGACTAATTCCATCTTTGGGGTATGTTTGACAGAGAACACAAGACAACGGCTAACAATTATTAGGCACCAGCAGATACCACACTTCTCTGACACTGCACCGTAAATAATGTTATGGTTAAGTTCTGTCCACCTTTATTTAGGCAACTCTAAATAGCTTGTAAACTAATGACAGCAGAGTTCAATCAGCTAACAATCAGTATTTGTTTTAGGTATGAGGAATAAATAAAATGTATTTAATCCCATGTTTACAAAGGTATAGAAACTATACTTAGAAATGAACTTTGCTATCTTGTAAAACATAATTGTTGTGGATAGATGGGCCTGAACCTTCTTGCTGCTAAGTGCATGCCACTTTGGCAAGAGCAAAGCATGCAGAAAGCCATTGGTCTCTCCTATTCTCAAGCTACCAGGTACTGGACAACTGAAAAGTTGTGCTTATTCCCTTACATTGTGCATCATTTAAGCTTTTGTTCTGATAATGCGAAAAATCAATGAAACAAAAACTTGGTTCTTTAAAGGATAAACAATATCGATAAACTTCTAGCTAGAATGAACAAGAAAAAGAGAGAAAAAGTCTAAATAAACACAATCAGAAATGCAAAAGATCAACTCACAATGGACCTCGAAGAAATACAAAAGATTATCAGAGACTACTATGTATACTTGTGTGGAAACAAACTCGAAAATCTAAATGAAATATAGGATTTTCTTACATCACACAACCTCCTCAGGTTGAAACAAGAAGAAATCAAGACCCTAAATAGACCAATGACAACCCAGGAAATTGACTATGTCGTAAGAAAACTACCTACAAAAAAAAGGACCTGGACCAGATGACCTTCTAGCAGAATTCTGCAAAACATACAAGGAGGAACTGATACCAATCCTATTGAAAGTATTACAGGCAATTGAGAAAGATGGAACTCTCCCCAAATCATTTTATGAAGTCAACATCATATTGATATCCAAACCAGGTAAAGAGCCAACAAAGAAAGAGAACTACAGGCCAATATCCTTGATAAACATGGATGCTAAAATTCTTAACAAGATTCTAGCAAGCTGGATCCACCAACACATCTCAAAAATCATCCACTAAGATGAAGTAGGCTTCATCCATGGGATGCAGGACTGGTTCAACATTCATAAGACCATAAACATAATTAAATACATCAAGAGATGCAAAAACAAAAACCACATGATTATCTCATTAGACACAGAAAAAGCTTTTGATAAAATCCAGCACTCCTTCTTGATAAAAATCCTAAAACACCTAAGCATAAAAGGAACATACCTCAAAATATCAAGAGTCATCTATGAGAAATCCGCAGCCAGAATACAGATAGACAGAAATTGGAACCATTTCCTCTGAAAATCGGAACAAGACAAGGATCTCCACAATCACCCCTCCTTTTCAACATAGTTTTGGAAGTCCTAGCTACAGCAATCAAACAAGAGAAGGATATCAAGGGCATACAAATAGTAAAAGAGGAAATCAAGTTGCCGTCTTTGCAGACGACATGATGCTATTCCTTGAAAACCTAAGAGAATCTGTCAAAAACCTCCTTGCACTGATAAAGGACATTAGCAAAGTCCCAGGGTATAAAATAAATGTGCCAGAGACATCGCATTTCTGTACACCAACAATAAACAAACAGAAACTCAAATAAAAAGCACATTCACAATGCCACAAAAAAAAAAAAAAATCAAATACCTTGGCATCTTCCTAACCAGAGACATGAAAGGACTTTGCAATGAAAACTACAAAACACTGCTCAAACAAATCAAAGATGACACAAATAAATGGAAAAATATTCCATACTCAGGGACTGGAAGAATAAACATTATTAAGGTGTCCACCCTACCCATAGCAATCTACAGATTTAAGACAATACCCATTAAATTACCAACAGTATTCTTCTCAGACCTGGAAACAACAATACAGGAATTCATATGGAAACATAAATGACTGCAAATCGCCGAAACAATCCTCAGCAGAAACAAACAAAACACTCCATAATTATGTTTTTGTTTATGTCACACTCCCAGACTTTAAACTTTATTATAAAGCTACAATAACCAAAATAGCCTGGTATTGGTACAAGAATAGGCATATAGACCAATGGAAGAGGATAGAGGTTCCAGAAGCAAAACTTCAATTTCTCAATCAACTCATCTTTGACAAAGCCTTCACCACCAACCACTGGGGAGAAGAGAACCTATTCAGTAAATGGTGCTGGGAAAACTGGCTGACCACATGCAGAAGACTAAAACAAGACCCCTACCTATCACCATACACAAAAACCAGCTCTAGATGGATCAAAGACCTAAATATAAAACTTCAAGCTATAAGAACCTTAGAAAATGCAGGAGACATCCTTACAGAAATTAGAACTGGTAACCAATTTCTGATCAAAATCCCAAGTGTCCAGGCCAAAAGAGAGAAGATAGACAAGTGGGACCTCATCAAACTGACAGGCTTCTGCAAAGTCAAAGAAACCAGCCAGAGAGCAGGGCTACAGACCACAGACTGGGAAAAAATATTTTTAATTGCAGCATTTTTCACAATAACAAGAACATGGAACCAACCTTGTTGTACATCGAAAGAGGACTGGATAAATAAACGTAGTACATATACACGATGGAATATTATGCTGCCATAAAGAAGGACAAAATCATGAACTTCACAGCAACCTGGATGAACTTAGAGTCTATAATACTGAGCGATCTATCACAGAAATAAAGAACTGAGTATCACGTGTTCTCACTCATAAGTGGACCTTGAACAATTATCATAATACTACAAGAAAATGATTGGCAGTAGCGGGAAACTGCCAGGAGTGGTGATTGTGGGATTAGTAGTTGTGGGAATATGCTGAGGAAGAAGGGGCATACCTCATCAACAAGGGTATCTACATAATGAACATTTACTTACCTAACACTGAATTGTACCCCATTTTAAAATAAAAAAATTAAAAGTTGGAAAAAAAAGTTTTTGTTCTTACTTTTAATTTCCCGAGATGAAAATTTTTGATGGATTGTTTCACTACTCGAGGCTTTCACAAATAAGTTAGCCCTTGGGATCTAGTTATATCTTGTTTACTCTTATCATTTTACTATAGTTACAAATTACTTAATGCACCTGTGGAGTCGTTGTCTGGGTTATAAGTAAAGACATTGTGGTGACCAAAACACCAAATGCCTATTTGAAGCTTTGTAAGATTTTTTTTCTTTTCTGTTTTTCTTAAACTAAGAGCCATGTAGGACTTCAGTGTCCAATTTGGGAAATTTGGGATATGAATTAATAATTTACGTATGTAGCATCTTGGAAATCAAAGGAGTCAAGTCTTCAGAGAGTCAATGACCAGCTAAATTTTGATTGGCAGGAAGAACCTTATAAAAGCCAGAAAAATTATAAAATTACTAAAACTATAAAATTGCATAAGTTGAGAGACGACATTATTCACCTTTTTGTCAATTGTCTTAATCTAAAGTGACAAATGTATTAAGAAGTTAAAAGGTAGAATGGTAGACATTCCTCTCTCTAATCTAAAAGAACTCCTTAGCATTTTGAAGATACTTTGACATATGTGTGTGTGTGTGTGTGTGTCTGTGGGTGGGTGTGTGTGTGTATAATTTATAACTCTTCAAATTAATCAATTAGATAAATCTAAGATCAAAGATGTCTGTAGGACTACTCTTGGAAATCAAAATGAAACAAATTAACAACAACAAAACACATACCTGTTAATATGGGAAGGGCAAAAGACATTGAAAGAAAAATTGCCATAACTTAGTTTGATCAAAAAATACAAAAACAAAAACTCTTTGTCTGATAAATGATACCTCCTTCTTGACTCAAATTTCCCTTCACAAAATAAAAAAAGTCTCCCATGCAATAGAAAAAATAGAATGCTTCATTTCTAGTTGATGCTGAGGTTACTAAACCCTGTCACATAGTTTAACTAGAACAGGAAATGTCTATACAGAAAGTAGATATCTTTTTGAATCCTTAATGATTTTGATGAATTGGAAGAGCAAAGATTCTTACTTGAATTAGTACTACAAGCAAACATGGCAATCATATATAAACCCAACTTAGTATTTTACTTCTTACAAAGGAATAGATAAGTAAGAATAAAGTACGCTCTAAAAAGAAGACTCAACAAGCAAAGGGCAATGCTTTAGCAGATTAAAATGTTAAATAAGCACTTAAAAAAAATCTAGACTGTCCAATAAGTTCAAAAATCAAAGTCAAAGCTAAATCCTGACTGTTGCCATCAAGTCTTGACCCAATGCCTATTTCACACACATAATTCTAGAGAAAAAATAAAAGAAAACATTGGTAAAAATTACATTTTTACCCGATCTTTGGTGGCAATAAAATACTCTTTCCAAATAGGTTGGGAAGTAGTCTATTAAAAGTACTATATGCTATAATCCACAATGTATAGGAAAGCCTCATAACTATCCTAAGTGGATTTTGCTGGGGGGAAATTCTGGGGGATTACCCAGAATGTTTACTTTTTTTAAATTTTCAAGCCCAAAATCAAAGAAAATTTAAAAATAAGATAAATACATGAGTTAAAAATGTAGGCTAACTTAAAAAATCTGTAAATAAGATAAATTCCAGCCTTTCCTCTCATATGGTTAAGAATATGTTCTTGCTGGGCTCGGTGGCTCAGGCTGTAATCCCAGCACTTTGGGAGGCCGAGGCAAGTGGATTGCCAGAGCTCACGGGTTTGAGACCCACCTGGACAACTTGGCAAGACCTCATCTCTACAATAAATCAAAAATTAGCTGGGCTTTGTAGGCCACGCCTGTAGTTCTGGTCACTTGGAAGGCTGAAGCAGAAGGATTGCTGGAGCCTAGCAGGTCGAGGCTGTGGTGGCCAGAAGTGTGCCACTACACACCAGTCTGGGCAACAGAGCGAGACTCCAACACATACACACACACACAAAAAGAATATGTTCTTAAATTTGTCTGTTTTCTGGTTGACTGGAGCCTTTTCTTAGTCCTTCTGTCCTTTCTCCAGTCTCTTTTAGCAGTGAACAACTGCTCTGACAGAAGCAAAGAAATTTTAGATCTCACATTTCCTGCTTGGGGAAGACTCTCCTATATAACTAATAATAGGAGTAGACATTTCACTGGGAGGGTAATTGAGGAACTCTCCAAACCAGAGGCATCACTGTCTTTATCATACTCAGTCTGCTGATAAAGTAGAATCAATGGCTTGCCCATCAAAATGAAAACTGTCAAAATTAGCTGAGGAACTTTAATTGTTATGCCCAAAAGCTTTTCCATTAGCTTTCATGACCATTAGGTCCACCCTAATAGTAATTTATAAACCATACCCACATGAACTGAATGCCAAATAACCCATGTGTCTAGGTACCTAACTTCTCTCCTTGATGGTGCTGTTCAGCAGACTGATGTGGTCAAATATTGTAGAGGTTTAGTGTGTTTTACCCAAGCTTACCATGAATAGGTTCAGGTGACTTTTTCCAAAGATAAACTGCATACGGCCTGATTTTCTTGAGACAGTCCTGGTTGACATTCGCTATCCTCATCTATGAAATGGAGGAAATTCCTTTTTGACTAGGAGAATTGATTACAGAAAATGATACCAATATAAAATTACTCCTGAACTTCACTAGACATTGTAACTCATTACAACAGCAAAGTGACATTATTGGATATTATCAACCACAAATACTGCAGGAAGAATCTGGAGAATTGGCAAACTTTATTATATAGAATAATACATATATGTAATATATATAGGATATATATATACATATTCTTCCATTCATTGTTTTTTATCTCAAAAATTAAAAAGGAATTTCAAGTTATGACTAAATGCATTAACCTTAACAAAGGCCTTTAAGAATTTTTAAAATTGTGGTAAGTTACATATAACATAAAATTTACCATTCTAACCATTTTAAAGTATTCAGTTCAGGAGTGTTAAGTATATTCATATTGTTAAGCAACTAATCTTTTCATCTTGCAAGACTGAAGCTTTTTCATCTTGCAAGATTGAAACTCTTAAATAACTCACTATTTCTGCTCTTGCTTTCCCCTGTCAACCACCATTCTACTTTCTGGCTCTATAGATGTGGTTCCTCTAGATATTTCATAAAAGTGAAATCATGCCGTATTTATCTTTCTGTGACTGGAGTATTTTGTTTAGTGAAATATCTTCAGAATTTATCCACGTTGTAGTATGTGTCAGAATCCCCTTCTTTTTTAAGGCGGAATAATATTAAATTGTATAGTTATACCACATTTGTATAGCTATTTATCCATCAATATGTATGGATAGCAACTGTCAACTAGGACTGTCCCGAGAGAACTAGGCTCTGTTCATGTACTGAAATGCTTCCTGATATCTAGTACCTACCATAATGCCTGATTCATAATAATCACATATTTGTTGAATAAGTTGATAAGAAAATTACTCAACAAAAGCTCTGTGTCATGAAGTATTCTTTCTTTATTATCATGTTTTCTCCTAGATGCTAACAGTAGTCAGCTAAAAATTATCCCAAACCCAATTCTCTTAAATATCTCTCCCTTTTTCTCTCCTTCTCCATGCTCACTACAACTGAGTTTGATTCCTGTTATCTCTCAAATGAACTGACTGGATGTAGATCCATCAGCTCTTCCCGCCTCCAATGTCTCCTGTCTGCAATCCGTCATTCACATTTTTGTCAGTGTGACTTTCCTGAAACAGAAATCTGACCAGAGCATTTGTCTCCTAAATACCTTTCAAGTCTTCACATTTAAGAGTCAAAGATCAGTTTTATTATGAAACTAAAATTTTTGCACTGTCTCCTGTCAGCCCGTCTCTGTAACATCTTCCATCTCTTACCACCTTCTCCATGTACATTATGTTTTAACCACAACCAAATGGTGCCCCATTTCCCAAATGTGTAACATTCTGTTTTACACTTCTTTGTCTTTTCTTTTTTTTTGAGTTGGGGATCTCACTCTGTTGCCAATGCTGATGTACAGTGGCATAATCATGACTCACCGCAGCCCCAATTTCCTGGGTTCAGGTGATCATCCTGACTCAGCTTCCTGAGTTGCTGACACTATAGGTGTGCACCACCATACCTGGCTAATTTTTTGATTTTTTTGCAGAGACAAGTTCTTACTATATTGCTCAGGATGGTCTCAAACACCTGTGCTCAAGCAATCCTCCTGCCTTGGCCTCCCAAAGTGCTAGGATTACAGGCACAAGTCACCACACCAGGCCTTCTTTGCCTTTAAACTGCTGGCTTATGTCTGGAATCCTTTCTCAACTGCTCCAGCTTTTCTTCTCTTCTCCATCCCCTGCTATGTCCTCTTTTCTTAGATTTACCTTGGATCAAATTACCTCAACTTTCTTCATAACTCCCAAAGTCCCGAAACAAATGAAAGGCAAGGCTGGAAATGAGGCAATGATTAAATGGACTGTTAATACTTAACTCTGGATTTCAGTGAAATTTAAGACTGAAAAAACTGCTGGGCCATTGAGATCATTTCTCTTCTCCATCAAAGACTACACCTTTGCAGCTAACTAAAATAAAAATGTGAATAAATTATACAGCTTAAAGGAGCACGTACATTTTGTAAACCTTCCTCAGGCGCCTTGAAGATGTGTAGCAAAGCTGCTTGTTAAAGTATTGCTTAAGTTCCATAAGTTTTCTATCTTGAAATGTAAACTGATGTCCTCATTTTACTTCATGGAGAAGCAGAGATGGGCATCACATATTTCTAACTCAAGGATTTAAAGAATCGCTAAGTTCTTATTTCCAAGTTGAATCATTCCAGATCTTTTCACCTTTTCTTATAGGTCTTACTTTACAACCAATTTGTTATCTTTGTGGCTGTCCTCGGAACCCTCTTCAGGTTTTCACATTCCTCTTTAAGACAGAGAGTCTTCGACACGCTTCAGAATTCTAGGAAGTTTGACAAGTTGTCTGTTTATTAGGAAGATTACCTCATCGTTCTTATATACTGTGTCTTCATTTTGTACCACAGTCTTAACCTTGCCTTTCAAACTGTGATGCATACATGCCGATCCATTGTCCTTGGTTTCTTTCTTGTACCCTGATGTTTTTTTCCCTTGTTCTCAAATATAATCAATTAATTCCTCCTCCTTCTTTCACTTTCATCCTCTTCAACCATTCTGATTTCTTCTTTATCCTGATGAAACTGTAATCTGTTTATATCTAACTAGCTTTCATATTTACTAAAGTAATATTAAATTTGAAAGCTGTCTTGCAAAGCTGCCATTTGTAAATTGAGACAATTTCTCTTTAACTGGGATTATGAATGAATATAACAACAACAATAATAATCCTACCAGATACTCTATGTAAATGATCTCATTTAATAATAATTTTAATAGTAGTAGCAACAACAAAACAAGGAATTATGTAGTGTTTATATTATTATGTAGTGTTTATATTATTTACCTTTACAAGTACCCCATGAGTTATTCATTTTTATCACCAGGTTACAAAAAGGGGAATTAAGGAACTGAGACCCTAATAATTTTCCCATTAACTTGTATAGAAATGAATTGATTCAAGAATGTTTTATGATTTACCCTAGACTTTAAATTCCTACACAATAATTTGGACATCTAGAAAATCAAAATCTATTATACTTAGATTCAAAAGTTTGAGGAAAAAAGAATTACATTTTGCATCTTTATAATCTTAAAACATCAGCAAAGGAAGAAAATGGATTTGGATGTCTTGTTGCCCCGAGGAAGGGAAAAAAAGCCCAAATGGGGAGATAAGTGAAAGGAGAAGAGGAGTCAACAGACTGAAAACTTCTGTCTGCAAAAGAAATTACTAAACTGCTATAGGAAAGCTCTGCTCCAGAACTTATTAGCAGAAGGAAGCAAAAGTGATGTCTTATTTTGATAAGATAAGCAGAAGCTTACAAGGATCAGCTGATAACCAGGACAGCTTTAAAATTCCCTGAAGCTTGTGGCTTGTGTGTGTGTGTGTGTGTGTGCATGTGTGTGTTTTGAAACTAAGAAGCTAAGAACTAAGGTTGCATTAAAATAAGCATTGTATAAAGTTTACTTGTTAATTGCATCGTTTATTTTTTCTCCAATGATATTTCTATTACGGTTAATAGCAGGCGGTGGCAATTATTGTTTGATTTAATTTTTTGAAGATATATTTTATATAAAAATGTAACAGAGCAGAACAATCATATAATCTCTGCATTACTAATGGGATGCCCTAGGAGTTAGTCTAAGTGTTGGAAGTGTGTTACCAAGTCAACCCAGAATTTCCCCTGCTGCACAGCAGAAATGCAAGCTTAGAATTTCAGCACAAAATAAGCCTTTAAATTCAGCTCAGTTAGAAAAAATACTTCTTGAACAGTTATCAAATGTAAGGCATTCTGTTTAAATTTAGTTTTATTCAGAGGCAGAAATTATCGAAAATTCTTTAGTTTTGTCAATTCAACATGTGATGGCAGGATCCAAAAAAGGAATGGAATGCTGCTCTCTTGTTCAGCTGATAATTACAAGTTAATTAAGTGCATAACTTCAGAAGGTGTACAGGTATAAAAGTGACCTTAACTGTACTATAATTATCTGATACATTTTTATTTGCTATTAATAGATGCCCATTCAACAATTTCAAATAATCATAGCATCTTCAGGCTTTTACAAATCTTCAAATTGTAACTTTTACTCTCTTTACTTCCTCTGATTTTGAAATGTAAATATTATTATCAATTTCTCAGCACCTTATTGATCAACTACAGACACCCCTGTTGATTTCTAAAAACAATTTGTAAAATCGAAGTTCAATTTTTTAACAACTGAAGGTGACTATGCATGACCTACATGTTATGAAACTTTGTCTTGACACCTGATGTGGATTATTGAGTGCAGCACAATTCCCTCTATATTTATTTCCAAAGTTAGGGCTTCACAGTCTTCACTTTAATCTTATCTATTGCAGATAGCAATTTGTGATTATTTCTAAAAGTGCTTGTAATAGAAGTTTTCCCATAATCTTGTTTATGAATAAAAATCACAAGAAAATCTGAAATTGTCATGTTTATTTCTTTCTTTTCTGTCTCTTCTTGTTCTAATATGTGGTGACTGGACTTGGCTAGTTTATCTCATAATTTTAATTCTTCTGTCAAAAAAAGGTATATTTTTAAAGCTAAATTCATATTTATTTGAATTTTAGTACAAGGAAAGAGAATAAAGTTATGCCTTATAGTTTTGTATTTATATTTGCAGTATATTTTGTGTACATGGAAAGATATTGTGGTAGGACCCTTTACAGAGAGACAGGTCATCAAAGCTTTTTTGCCAGGAAGCAGTATTTATTCATGCCAGCACTGGCTCAGCAGATTCACATCCAAAGGCTGAGCCCCAACGCTGCAGGGCATTGCCTTATATACTTTTTGCTAAATTTTCTTCACATTCTAGCCCCTTTGTCTCCCTTATATGGCAACATACATTTTTGCTCTGAGAAGGCTCTTACCACATTTCCCCCTTTGATACTTGGGTTCTTCTAGGGTCAAAGCACATCACTTTGGTTTAAGGGCTGGTATTTAACATCATTATACGTGCTGCCATTTTCCTTTCGACCATAGCTTCAATGAGACTGGAGACAGACCTTATAACCGGGGGAGCCAGGCAGGGCAGGATTAGACAGATTCCCAAAATCATAAGTATAACACCTATGAGGGTTTTGAATCCTCCGAAGGTTGAGAACCATCCACCAAACAATTACCTGGGGTTTCAGACTTTCTGTATCTGCACTGGGACATGAGCAATTTTTCTCATTCTGTTGGTGATTTCTTCTATAATCTCTCCCTTATCATCTATTTGTAAGCAGTGGTTGCTTAAGTTAAACTTTCCACAAATTCCTCCTTCAGAAGCAAGCAAGTAATCTAAGGCTAAGTGGTTCTGATAAATAGCATTGTGCATCTTGGTTTGCTGTTTGGCTGATATGTTAAGGGATTTTGCAATGTCATTAGCTGTAATTTCAAAAACCACCTATAACTAAATTATGCAGTTTAACATGTAAATGGGGGTCCAATAGCCCCAGGACCCATCCTCTGCCCAAGTGGTGGGGCCATAGTATTGGATGATACGCCCAGGGAGCCATTCATCATCTTTTCAGTTGCCAATTTGTAAGGCATGCCACTGTATTCGAGTGTTCCAGTTCTCATATACTTGAACTCCTAAGTGTTCCCCTCTGGCAAGCAGGAGCAGGAAGAAGGGTGGATGGATAGACCCTAACACACAAGATCTTGACCAGTTTGGGGAAGTACAGTATAGGCTATTTTCCAACATATCCAGTGCAATCCATTGAGGACCCAGCATTCAAGATCTGGTTAACATTGTCCTAGGCCTGTCAGAGGTGGGGGAAGCTAGACAAAGGCTGAAGGTTTAGTTCAGAGTGGTTTGGGAACCCCCACCATTGGGTTTTCTGTACCATTGCATTATAGAATTTTTGGCCCAGACATGTCAGGTTTCCAACAAAAGTGTTAAATTTCTTTCCCCATCAAACAAGGTGGTTTTTCCCTATAATTTAGGCCTTAAGAAGCCAAACCCCAATGGCAGGGCTAGGATACCCTGTTTCATTATAGGGTTTATAGGGATCCAGTTCCCTAACTTCCCAAGGCCATTGATCTCCCTCTTATTTCCTCCACATTCATAGTATGAAGAGACTTTTAGAGTTTGGACAATAGTTTCTGCAAGGATTAAGAAGAGGTTACTTGTGGTGATGAAAAGGCGAAAACTACTTTTCATTTCCTCATAAAAGGAATGAAAGATCTCATGAGATGAGGCTCAGTGTCAAACTGACCTTTTTGACGTATAATATGATTCCTGGACCCTCACCCCACCCATATATGTATATACCAAGTTTGTGGCCAGTTTTCTATTTTGAGATTTTTTGGGTCAAAGATAGTGAAATTGATGGGGTTACAAGTTCCCGATTCACAGCTGTATGTGGCAACAACCTTTCAGAGTTGTGCTATATTATCTTTTCTTTTCCAGGTGCCCATGAAACACAGTTCCAAGGGCATGTCTAGGCGTGAACTCTGAAACATGAAGATATGGGGGGCTTGCTCACATGTGTATTTATCACTGAAACTGTATTCTTGTTCCCCTATAGTACACAGTCTATTGTGCATTGATCATGTAGGTCCTATAACTTCACATACATCAAAGAATATTGATATTGGCCAGGAGGGTTAGTAACCTGGGTTTTGCAAATCAAGGTCCTGTCAAGATCTTTCCAGACCTCTAAACATTCCCCAGAGGGAGAGTACTGGGGGCTGAAACAAGCATAGTGGCCCTTGTGATTGCAAAAGGAATAGATGGTCCCATTGTGTATGCAGATTCCCTGGACTTTCTCCTGTCATATGAAATGGGTGTGGTAGAGCAGGGTCCATGCAACCCCTTGGCATGTTTGGGTCATGTGAATACATGGAGCACGGGACAGGGGACTTAGGTCAAAAAAAGGAACCCAGATTAGAAGCAACCAATAGCAATAAAGCATCCTGCCCACAAGAGGAAAAAGAGCGCTAGTGGAACCCTTTTTCCACACTTCCAGTCAGCCAGAACAGCTTCTGCTAACTTCATAGCAAAGGCTGAAGTGAGGATTGCAGCAACAGATAAGGATGAGGGCTAACAGTACATTACAATAAAACAACAGTTTATGTATACCATCGCATGGTCTATTCCTCACACTTCTGCTGAGCATAGATTAGTCAGCTTCCAGAGTAACTAAAGCAGGGCTGCTGCCCTCTAGGATTCTAGGGTTGCAACTCATTTCCTCTGGATGGTCAGCTTGCCTAGTGTCAATGGATCAGAGATACATTCCCAGTCTTGAGAGGCAAGTTTCACTCTGCTGTGGTGAATCCAGGGGGCCACTTCGGCTACCTTTACTGCAGTAGAGGTGGATAAAATGACAGTGAACGAACTTCTCCAAAGGAGCTTTAGGGGCTGGACATTCCATTCGTTTACACATACAGCATCTCCTAGTAAAAAGGAGTGGGCATCTGTGGTCAAGCTTACAGGTAACCGCTCCCTAACCCAATGGTGTACAGTGGTTTGGGTTGAGCCAAAGGCCTGCATTCGCTGTCTCAGAGCAAGGTTGCCCACTACATTTACACCTGATAATGGGGGGGGGTGTGCATAAAGAATTTCAAAAGGGGAGAACCCTGTTTGTCTAGTAGGGCTAGACCTGATTCTTAGCAAAGCAATCAGCAACAGCTGGTTCCAATGTAGGTGGGTCTACTGACACAGTTTACTTAGTTTTAATTTCAGAGTTCAAGTCATCCGTTCCACCTTTCTGGATCTCTGGGGATGGTATGCGGTGTGCAACTTCCATACGATTCTTAAACTCCTTGCCACCAATTATATTATTTCAGCCACGAACACTGGCTCATTGTTCTATCCTGTGACGATTGGGATCCCAAATCGGGGAATGATTCCTTTTAGAAGAAGTCGGGCCACTTCATGTGCCTTCTCTGTGTGGGTAGGGAAGACCTCTACCTGGTCTGAGAAAGTGCATACAAAGACTAAGAGATATTTGCAGCCTCAGGCTCAGGGAAGCTCAGTGACATCCACAACTTTATTTTCAAATAAGGTCCCTCCAACACTCTGCACTCCAAGGGAGAACTTAGGTCCCTGACGCGGGTTATTTTGGGCACACATTTTGCACTGTTCACACACCTCACAGGCTATGCTGGAAAGTCGAGGAATGTAAAAATGTCAGCCCAATATGATCTCAAGAGCCATTCGGACAGTGTAGGTTCCTGATGGAACTTCTTGAGAGAGGTTGGGGCCAAGGTTTTGGGAATTGCAACTCACCAGTCCTTAAACTTCCACCATCTGTCCAGGTGGCAATTTCCATCTTCAGTCTTGAACCAAGTGTGTTCATGTTGTGAGTAATCTGGGTCCCATTCTGCTAATGGATTAGGGAACAGTGTGGCAGCCAGAGCCATTGGTTCTGTCATCCCCTGGGAGGCCATGAGCTTTGCTTCTCTGTCTGCTTTTTGGTTCCCTTGAGCGACCATGGTGTATCCCTTTTGATGTCCCTGATAATGCATAACTGCTACCTTCTTAGGGGCCCACACATCATCTAAGAGTTCAAGGATTTATTTACCATATTTTGTGTCTTTTCCTCCCGAGTTGATTAGGCCCTTCTCTATATAAAACCCTGTGTGGGTGGAGGGTGGTCAAGGCATATTTAGAATCGGTGTAAATATTGACACCTATCTCTACTTCTAGTTTGAGGGCTCAGGTTTATGTGATGAGTTCTGTTTTTTGTGCTGAGGTTTCTTTTGGCAGAGA
>CAUYQG010044849.1:0-40852 GCA_963574415.1 Tarsius wallacei | reverse complement strand
ATGTGATACTCAGTTTTTTGTTTCTGTGAGAGGTCACTCAGTATTATGGACTCTAGTTCCATCCAGGTTGCTGCAAAATTCATGATTTCGTTCTTTCTTATGGCTGCGTAGTATTCCATTGTGTATATGTACCACATTTTTTTAATCCAGTCCTCTCTTGATGAACAGCATGGTTGCTTCCAGGTTCTTGCTATTGTGAAGCATTCTTAGGCCTTAGTTAGAGGCTGGACAAGAGAAGAAATTAAGCTCTTAGGATGAATTAACATATATTTTAGAGGAGAATCTCTGATTATCCTTTAAGCCAGGGTGCTGTTTTGAGTGCACTCACGACATTAAATAAATAAATGAAACTATTCTATTAGTTTTTAGATATGTGAGGACAATGATTACAACATAGTTTTGAAAAGAAATGGTCATTCATAAACTGGCTCATTAATGTAAGAATTTTCATTCTGTCGCCTGGTATACATGCTTTTTGCATGATTGTACTTGTCAGATACCTACATTAAAAAAAAAACCTGTTTAAGCTTACAGCATATCTTGTAGCTGTTGTAAGAAGTAGATGGAAGCTGACAATCTAATAGCAGTGGGCATGGTGACTTTCTGGTATGAGAAACAAAGACCAGCCATCAGTGAGCTGAGTCATCTTCATGGAGGGTGTCATCGTGTTTGAACTCCCTTCCTCTGACACATGGTCACGACCCAGGTCTGCCTTCCACAAGGAGACAATCAGCAGTCGACTTGTTCTCTCATTCATTTAGAGCAGAAGAAAAAGCTAGTTAGTGAAGAGTGAAAAATGGACACAAAAACCCTCCACCGCTTGAACAAAAAGTGGCATGTATCACAGAGCAGCGAGGTCTGAGATCCGGAGTGAGATCCAAGCTCAAGTCCTGCCACTTGCTGATCAGGCAACCTGGAGGAAGTCACTTAAGTTCTCTGGGCTTTAATTTCTTCTTTTGTAAAATGAAAATGTTAATGGAGATACGGGTGACCATATTCAATGCTATACTAAGATATTATATGTTATGTACACTTTGTGCCAAGATACCGGTTATCATGCATGTTGAGGAAACGTGGCGAACCTTATGTGCCAACTTGTTTTTCTGTTCATCAAGAGTGTTCTCACTCCTAAGTGAGCCCTGATCGCTAGTCACAAGAGCACAAGGGAGGGCTTGACAGTCGCTGGGCACCGCTAGAGGGGGAAGGGAAGGAGGGAGGAGGGAGGGGAGCACGTGACGACACAAGGGGTACCTGGTCCACTGACAGGGGAGTGAGGGCCAGTTAGAAGCTCCAACTTCGAGGAGCAGACATGGAGAGACAGACGCCCCACCCCCACGCTGGACCAGGCCCGCACACCTCTGATCCGACTTGGTGGCAGCAGCGGCGGACGAGCCGAGGTGCCTTCATACGCCCCCACCGCCTGGACAGACCGTAAGGTGGCGGGGAGTGGGTTCCAGGGGGCCACACACCTGCCGGCGGATACTGGGACCTGCAGATGGCTTCTGAACCCCAGCTCCCCTCATCACACCTTCGTGAAACCTCAAAACTGCAAAAGCACGGCCCCCGTCCCCAGTCTGGCTTCAAAACCGAACAAGTCCCTGGGGTCCACATAAGGAGGCATAAGAGAGTGAGCACACAGAGGTGAGAGCTCTCCCCCGTCACTGACCCACGGAATGAAAGAAGGGGGAAAGAGGGACGGGAGGCCATCCCAAATGAAGAAGAACCAAAGGAGGGCCGCAGGTCCATCCCGGGGAGACGGCACCCCAGGAAACAGACTTCGGAACTCCAAGAAGCTCAAGCTTCACCTGCCTGCCCCCTGCTTATGTAGTGAACATCTCTCTAATGCAATAAAAGTTAATTAGGAAGCAGAATGTTTGCAAGAGATACGCATCCAACGGTGGCTCAACATCCTGGACCTACAAGGACCACAAACAAAGAGACAAACAGCTCTAATGTTCGTCTCAAGTATGGGCGGAGGGCTTGAATAGACACTTCTCAAAGGAGGACATTCAAGCAACCAACCAACATATGAAAAAGGCTCAGCCTCACTAGTTGTCAGAGAAATGCAAATCGAAACTACAATGAGACACCACCTCACACCCGTCAGGATGGCTGTCATAAAAAAAGTCGAAAACCAATGGGTGCGGGTACAGCTGTGGAGAAAAGGGAGTGCTTCTGTACTGTTGGTGGGGATGTAAGCTAGTTCAACCTTTCTGGAAAGTAGTGTGGCATTGTCTCACAGAACTAAACATTCAGCTTCCATACAACCCAGCAATACCACTCCTGGGAATATACCCAGAGGGACATAGATCATTCTACCAAAAAGACACCTGCACACATATGCTCATTTGAGACACCATTCACAGTAGCAAAAATATGGCACCAACCCAGATGCCCACCAAAAATGGACCGGACAAAGAAAATGTGGTACATATACACGATGGAATACTATGCAGCCATAAAGAAGAACAAAATATGGCCTTTGCAGCATCGTGGATGCGGTTGAAGACCACCATTTTAAGTGAACCGATGTGGCAGAAAGGGGGGTTGGTAGCCGTTAAAGGTATTTCCTTTTGAAAGGCAAGCTGCAAGCTTTAAAGACCTGCCAGGCACCAGCCAGGTTTTGTTTAAGAAAGGCCAAATGGCCAGAGACTGGCCATTTCATGGAAATGCAAAAAGAGTAACTAATTCACAGACTTATCCAAACCCCTCTTCTGAAGTTGACGGTTTACAACCCTGCAGTTCCTGAAAGCCATTTGTTCTTTAAAAACTCTGATTTTGCTGAATACAACCTTGTAAGTTTCCAAAGGAAACATGTAATTGCTCAACACGACCCCCTCCCTTACCTAAACAAGGGTATAAGACCCCACTCCTCCCGTTCTGGGGGGCTTGAGCTCGATTTGGACACATTAGCCCCTCGAGCCTGCTGGGACAGCCAGCGTCATAAAGTGCCACTTCCTATAAGAGTCTCGGTGTCACGATCTCTCTGTCTTCCTGCTACAGAACTATCACAGAAACAAAAACTGGATACCGCATGTTCTCACTCAGAAGGGGGCCCTGAACGTTGGGCACACACGCACAAAGGCGAGAACAATGAACGCTAGGCACAGCTTGGGGGGCTAAAGGGAACACAGTCACCCACTGGACACCGTGTCCGCTACCAGGGGAAGAGGGGGCTCTTTCGAAGTCCGGATCTTACCTGCACTTATGTAGCAAATCCTCACATGCATCCACAACTCTAAAGTTTAAAAAAAGAATGTTTACAAGAAGGAAAAGAAATGTCAAGACTTGCTACAGGTGTGTACCATGACTATTTTTTCCCCACCATCTCTTCCAACTTGCAAATGGATATCTGCTGGGTAAATGGGAGTGAGTAAAACACTAATTCACTTAAACCAGTGTGTTATCAATACAGGGATAGACTGCTAGCTCAGGGAGGAAGCATGGCATTCAGAAACAAACCTACATTTGTAGGAAAGTTTAGTATATGATAAAGGCGACCATTTCAGATCGCTGGGCATTGGGATAAAAGTATACCCTGGTATGATGCATACAATCCCCACATTTTCTGCCAATATTATGATTTTGGTTACCTTTAAACATGTTTTTATTTTATTTTAGAGTTGTAGGTTACATGAGAGAATCTACTACCTAAATAAATGGTAGGCAGGTGATATTTGGCCTTCTCTTCTTCCTTGGCAGTGGACCTGGGGCCCCTTGTTCCTCCTTTCTCTCTCCCCCCTTTAGTGGTGTCCAGCATCTGCTGTTCCCACCTTGTGCTTATGTGATCAGGGTCCTCTTATGAGTGAGAACATGCGGCATTCAGTTTTCTGTTTCTGTGGTAGTTCACTTAGGATGATGGTCTCCAGCTGCATCCATGTTGCTTCAAAGGACATGATTTTGTTCTTCTTTATGACTGTAGAATATTCCACCACGTAAAAGTGCCACATTTTCTTTATCCAGTGCACTTTTGATGGGTAGCACGGTTGGTTCTATGTTTTTGCTACTGTGAGTGGTGATGCGATAAACATATATGTGCAGGTGTCGTTTTGGTAGCGAGGTTTGTGTTCCTCTGGGTATATTCCCGGAAGTGGGATTGCTGGATTATGTGGTAGCTCAGTTTTCCGTTCTGTGAGAAAATGCCAAAGGTTGAACTAGCTTACATTCCCACCAAGAGTGTAGAAGATGGCCCTTTTCTCCGCAACCACACCAACACCTCTTGTGTTTTTGACTTAGTAATGATAACCATTCTGACTGGTGTGAGGTGGTGTCTCACTGAGGTTTTGATTTGCATTTTTTGATGAGTGAAGCTGAGCATTTTTTCACATGTTTGTTGTCTGCCAACATTATTTAGCGAAGGGCCCTGAATTTTGCCTTTAAGAAATTAACAAATTATACAGGATGGTGAACGGAATCTTCTTCCTAAATCTTCAATGTAATCAGAAAAAAGATAATTTAAAACCAGCATTCATAACAATGCTAAAAAACAAGAAAGGATGATATAAGGAGTATTAATTTAAAATAATTTCTGGAGACTAGAAAGAAAATAGAGTCAGATTAATGGAAATAATTTTTGAGGAAAAGCAGCAGTAAAAACAGAAAGAGCCTGGAGGTGGAGGGAAGACTCAGAACCAGGGACCCAGAAATAGAGGAGAACTTTATGGACATTCTGATCTGTTATTGCTAGAGACATTTAGGGGAATATGGCAGCATCAGAATAGAACAGGTTGCAATGGAGGAGAAAGAATAAAGAACGGTTTTTATAAACAAAAATCAGAATTGCTAATTTTTTAACAGAAGGCCTGAAGACCACATTATAAACCTCAAAGATGAAGATGATGAAATTTCTAAAAATGTGGAGAGCAAAGACAAAAAGAAGAAGGAAAAAAGCAACCTCTGAAAGGAACATGAGGATCAAGGAGGTCAGGTCCAGAGGCTCACACTTGTGGGTGGTGGTGAAGGGACCTACCAGCTCCTGGGAGGACACTAGCCGCTGAGTGTGGCAGCCCGGAGTTCAGCAGCAGACCAGCGCTAGTGTGGAAGTTGCTTGGGTATCACAAAGGCGGCATTTTAAATCAGCGGGCCTTCGGGGGATGGAGCATTGCGGGCACCAGGCTCTACTCCCGGCTCTCTTGAGTAGACACCAGGCGGACGCGGCCGTGCCGGAAGCGCTTGTAACCCATGCGTCTGATGTGTAACATTTCCATGTTGATTTCCTTCCGTCCTCGAAGCAGACTTCACCTTCCAGGGAGGAGAGCAGAATGTGATGGGAGGCATAAGTGCTTCTGCCCCAGCAGGCGTGAGTGGGGAGTCAGCAGCTGAGGCATCCACGACAGGTTGTTGCCCTTCTACAAAACCGAAGATGAACCGAAGATGAACAGGAACAGGACCCAGAGGATCTTCTTCTCCAGCTTTGAGCCTTCCTCGAGGAGAAGGATGTGGCTCTGTGATATCCCCCAGAGGACTGACACAGTCAGCACGGAGTTGGAGGTGAAACATCAAAGAGAACGGCCTGAGGCTGCCTGGACGGCCCTGTCAGCCCAAGTGCAGGAAGGAAACATTGACTTGTGTCTTCCCTGTCTCACGCACCTCTGAAGGAGGGAGGGAAAGCAGGATGCGGTGCCCAGGCCGGGGATGAGATTTTACCATTTACTCACGCCAGTGTAAGTTTCCACAATGACTTAAAATGTGTGCCTCATTTTGAACACATTGATATGAATACATTTTTTCATCAGATGGCTTCCTGAGCACCACCACACAATTTCTGTGTTAAAGCTGGCTCTTTTTGTTGACAACTTCCTCGGCCTCAAATGGAAAGGAAAATAACAGAGACAAAAAAATTAATGTATTAGTGGAGGCCAATGGCATCATGATGCAAGTTGTGAGCAGAGGTGTCACGGTAACTTAAAGAATGTGATGGGAACATCAAGTTCCCTCACAGCACAGCCTAACTGGAAAGATTCCGGCATTCGGCACCACAGCTACAGGGAAGAGAGTGACTTTATTCCACTAAGGAAATTAATAGAGATAATTCGAATTACACTGGTTCTGTAAGGTTAGAGTTGTGTGAGCATAAGAAATATAGGCCCAGGTTTATGTTTCATATATACAAATGGCATCATAATACAAATGATTCAATTAAAAGTCAAAGCCAGAGTCAAGGATACTCCTGTTTTTATTAGCCAGGGCACAACAAATTTGAACCCGGCTGACCCCAGGGGTTCTGCTGGGCCGTGAAGGTTGCCACATGTGGCTGAGGTGGAGTGGAAGCAGAGCTCATGCCATTGACCTCTCAGCTTCTTCATGAAGCGAGCCCTCTTCCATTTCTAGCCCGATCTTTTTCTGTTTTAATTTTCCATTCATGAGTCAGACTCTGGTCTTTCCTTGGTCATGCATGCTTCTCAGCAGACAGGAGAATGAGATCTTTTGGAAGAGCAGGGTTTGGGGTTTCCTCTGAGAAAAGGCGGCAGCTAGCTTGTGTTAGCTCAAGACAAGGAAGCCCTTGTGGAACATAAACACTGTCACAGACCGTTCCAGAAGCCTCGGAACTGATCCCAACCATTCTGTGGGCAAGATGAGTGCTCTGGTGGGAACAACGGCCACTCCCATGCCAGCAAACAGTTGGCAAAATCCTTCCTTTTAAGACAAGGAGCCATGGCTCCTGGAGTGTTTATGGAGGGAGTGTTAGTCAGGTGGAAAGATGGTGCATAGTTCAAACGAAGTGAGAGAAACAGCAAATGTATGATGGGATTATAACCACGCCAAGCACACAAAATGCTCCCAGCTGCTGGTTAGTGTACTCTCTCCCTACAGCCACATGGTGATCAGAGGATGATCGGTGAGCTTCTCATCAGAACCAGGGCAGTCAGCTGAAATCACCTGTCGAGTGGGAGCAGAACACGCTGGACCGATGAGGCTGTCTCTGCTCAGAGTCGCAGCCCTGGTGCACACGCTGAACCCCTTCGTGAGCTGCGGCACCCTCTCTTCTAGCCAGCACCTGGGTGGCACAGCCAGCATTTGCTTTTATGTCATTACAAAACCTAACTGTTGGCCAGGCTCAGTGGCTTAGCCTGTCATCCCAGCACTTTGGGAGGCTGAGGCGAGAGGATTGCCTGAGCCTGCGGGTTTGAGACCCGCCCGGGCAACTCGGCGAGACCTCGTCTCAACAATAAACAAAAAATTAGCCGGGCGTGGTAGAACACGCCTGTGGTTCTGGCTACTTGGAAGGCTGAGGTGGAAGGCTCGCAGGAGCCCAGCAGGCCGAGGCTGCTGTAGCCAGGAGCGTGCCACTGCCCTCCAGCTTGGGTGACAGAGTGAGACTCCAACTCAAAAAACCCCCAAAAAACAGAAAAACTCAACTGCTTTCTTCCCTGAACAGTCCCTCGGGTGTGTGTTTCTTTAAACACGCTAATACTCCATATCAGCTTACAGCCAGGGTTTGCCAGCCAGCGTCTTAGTTTTCAAGGCCACCGTATACAAATCAGCTTTGAGCCATAGTGTGCTGATTCTTTTTTGTCTCAGGAGGTCTTAGTTCATTGTTGCTGCTATAACGGAATTATATGAGATTGGGTAGTTTATAATGGACAGAAATGTATTACTTATAGTTCTGGAGGCTGGGAAGCCCAAGATGGCCAAGTCACTGGTACCTGGTGAGGGTTTCTTGTCGTATCATCTCATGGTGGAAGGTGGAGGACAGGGAGAGAGCTGGGGGGTGGGGGTGGAGAGAGAGAGAGAGAGATAGGGAGAGGAAGAGAGGGAGAGGAGGGGGGAGAGAGAAAGGGAGAGAGGGAGAGAAAGACCTATGACCTAGTTGCCTCTCCTTAGGTTCCACCTCCAATCTCTTGCATTGGGGATTAGAGTTCCAACACGTGCTTTTTGGGGGTCACATTCAAACCATAGCAGTAATGCTGCTAATTTTCTTTGCAAATTCTTGGCATCTCACTTGTGTTCCAATATACCACTCATTGTTTTCTTTTACTTAGTGGTGATTCAAAAGAAATAAAAATATCCTTAAAATTCTGTAGGTGTGTGGCATTCCAAAATATCCACATAGCAAGGGTTGGGAACTGTGATCTCGTGGGAAGGGTGGAGGACCCCTCTGAAGTCGCATTGAAGAACAAGCACACTGCTTCACATAGAATGTGGCTTGTTTAGCAGTAACTGGAAGCTTGTTTGCATACCATCCTGTTTTCACTTGGGTTGGATGTTTGCTTAGAGTGATTTGGCTTCCAGGGCTGATGAAGGTTATTTCCGCCGTCTGAAGCCATTCCCTGATTGCCGATCAGTGTGTGATTTAGCCTTTTAACCTGGATCATAGATTGGCTTTGGAAAATTCCCAGAGGTGGGGTTAATTAATTGACTATCTCTCTGCAACCTCAACTTCCTTGTTTCACTTTTTTGTTTATAGATATCTATTTGCACCTGTGGGTATTTTATGTCCTCATTTTGGAAATCTACAGATAACTAACTTTGTCAGCAAAAGACAACTTTCTCCTGAAGATATCCTCTCTGCCAGAATAAACAAAGTTCCTCTCTCCATTTGCACAGTTTGGCTTTAGCACCGGGCAATGTGGCTGATGCCCGTGTGGGCATTCTGGTGTCTCTCTGTTAGCTCATGGTAACTGCCCCCCAGTCCTGCATGGCCAGGCTCCTCCTTGAATTCTGGTACCAATTAAGTTAGAAAGGGACAGTCATGAACAGAAAAGCGAATGACTAAAACTTGCAGGACTGGGTATGCATGTGCAGTTTTAGAGGCAGGTATGCTCCCTTAAATTATACTCAAAAGCCCATGTAAAGGACGTCATCGATTGTTTGGGTGACCTATAGCTTTTCTTCACTGCATTGACATTGTGTGCTGGTTGTTGTAGCAAATTGCTGCAAATTTAGTGACTTAAAATAACGCCTTTATTATCTAACCATTCTGTGGTCAGAAATCCTAGATGGGCTCACTGGGCTGAGATCAAGGTGCTGGCATGGCTGTGTCCCGGGCTCCAAGGAGAGTCCATTTCGCCGCCTTTTCTGTCCTCTCGAGGCAGCCTACCTTCCTGGGCTCCTGGTCTTCTTCCTCCTATTCCAGACCAGCAGCGCTGGCCTGTATCCTTCTAATGCCGCCATTTCTCTGGTTCTCTTTTGCCTTCCCCTTTCAAAGGCTCTTCTGCTTGCAGTGAGTTTACCTGGGTAATCCAGGGTCACCTCACTATTTTAGAGTCAGCCAGCTAGCAACCTTAATTCCATTTGCAATTCTGATTCCCTTTCTCTTTGTAACCTTGCATATTTGCATGTCCCAGAAATTAGGACAGAGACCTCTATTGGGGGTGGGGGTTTTACTGAGCCTACCACGCCGGGAGAGCAAAAACGATGTCCAAAGTTTTCAGCATGAGAACCTTTGCTTCCACATTCTTTTTTTAAAAATGTGGGGTACAATTCAGGTTTAGGTATACAAATGGTCATTGTACAGGTGAAGTTTGGGCCTCACTTTGGTCTGCACTAACCTGGTTTGAGATCAGGTACTCTTATGGATAAAGTGTGTCCTCCCCCTTGCTCCGGCAGTTTCCCACTACTGCTGATCTCTTTCTCGTAGTATTATGATAATTGTTCCACGTGGATCTGTGTCTTTGCATGTATGGAGAACCCAGACAAGTACGCATGAGTACGCTCATCACCGTTACTTCCCACCACAGTATAGAAATGCACCTTCTCATCAAAGGCAGCCCTCTTCAGTGTTTGGTGTCAGAGCCACATAGGCCTGCCACTAGGACGTGGAACTTCTGGCATTAGTTTCTACAGTGGGTGAGGAAACTGTGTCTTCAGTTGACCGTTTTCACATTAAATTACGACACTTAATTATGTCAGTAGCACATCACCTACTGACATAATTATAACCTTGGAGTGTATGAGTGGATCAGAGACGTTAGATGGTTCCCTGGCAGGATGCAGGGCAGGACATTCGTAGTCAGGGAGACACAGGTATGTGGGCAGGAGGAACCACTTGATGACGGAATGGTGCACATGGCTGGGAGGGCCACAGGGCGCCGTCAGAGGCACACTCTGTCACCCAGGCTGGAGTGCAGCAGCATGACCACGGTTCACCGCAGCCTCAAGCTCCTGGGCTCAGGCAGTCCTTCCGTCCCAGCCTTCCGGGTAGCTGGGACCTCAGATGCATGTTCCACTGTGCCTGGCTATTTTTTATTTTTTGCAGAAACAAGCTTTGTATGCGGCCCAGGCTGGTCTCAATCTCCCGGGCTCAAGCGATCCTCCTCCCTCAACCTCCCAAGGCGCTGGGATTACGGGTGTGAGCCCCTGTGCCCGGTCTCCAGGATTTTCCTCCCACAGCAGTTTTGGGACCCCTTTGCTGGTGTGACATCACACACGAAATGAAGCCCGCGGCACCTCCCTCCCTCTTAGGCTTCCTCACAAAACCAGAGCCCGCCTGTGGGATGCTCTCCCTCCACAATCACTATGCCTGTTCTTTGTGCCCTCGTGGCAAAACCACTTGGGACCTGGTGGACTCCGCCCACTTCAGGCTGGAGTGTCATCACCTCAAGCTGTGGACGCATTCCATGTGTGCATGGGCAGCTCCGAGGAGCACTTCACCAACCCATGCTGTGCTGAGTGCCGCGTCCTTCAGCAAACGGCCTGTAGGCTTCTGGGAAACGAGAGGGCACAGTGATGGATGGTGGCCACCAGAAATTGGCAGGAAACAAGGCTCTTTTTGAGCAAAGCCATTAAGAAGAACATGAATCAGACAGACAGAATCTCAGAGGCTCTGGAAATATGATTTTGTCTTCATTTGTATTTCTTAAGTAGACAGAAACGGTACGAGATGGCTGAGGTCCCAATTTCCCACGTCCTTGACCTCCACTGTTGCAGGAACAGAAGGACGAGGCCCAGCCGGGATCCAGCATGGGGCAGATGCACTCTGCTACCTGCTGTAAGTTGTTGGTTTTGAGCCTTATGTTTGGAAACAATAAAGAATAAACCAAGCCTTCCTTTCACTTAGCGGTGCTTTGTAAATTTAAGGTTGATGATCGTGACTCCCTTGAGTGTTCTAATGAACATCTGAAAGTAGAATTGGGAATAAGTTCTGAGATTCCTTGACCAATCACTTAGTCAGTGAAATGTATAAACTATGGATTAAATTTCTGACATTAGGTGCTTAGGGACAGACAGAACAGTAACAGCCAGCACTCGTGTGGTGCTTCCTTTGGGCCAAGCACTACCCTAAAGGCTGAATCCTCACAACCCCTTGATATGCATATTTTTACTGTCCCATTATAAGATGAGAAAAGTGAGGCTCAGAGAAGGAAAGTAGCAAGACCCAAGGTGACAAGCTCAGGGAGCACAGAGCTAGGATTTATACTCAGGCCTTCTGACTGCCTAGTTTACTCCCTAACCACCTAACTAACGCTGCTGACCTACAGAAGACTTCATGGGCAAGAGCTATTTTTTGAGACTATTGCAAATGACAGAATATTGCATGTGTATAATGTATGTGGCCATATCCTAAGAGAGGTAATGGATAAAGACGATGACACGTGAAGGAGCCGAGTCTCGGAAACCGCAGGATTTCAGTAGGTGCAGGGAAGGCGGAGGTTGAGGAAATGTGTATTCCTGGACGTTAAGCATTCCTGTGCCCACTACTTGCCAGCAGGACCATCAAGCATTGTGACACACAAAAGCTTCTCTGCATACTTGCAAAAGCCTACCTGCTGAGAACAGCTGAGCTAATGCACGGTGGTTGGAACAGAGATACTGATGTGGGTCAGAATCACCTAGAACCCTTGTGAAAACACAGCCTGCCAGACTCCACCAAAGAGCTTCCAGTTCAGTAAGCCTAACCGACTCCCGGGGGGTGCTGATACGGCGGGACAAACTTTGAGAGCCACTGTCCTTGAAGCACAAGCCAGCAAGACTTGAGAGAAAGGAGAAAGATGTGAGTGACAGGATGAAGACTGATTCTCAGAATGAGTATCCCACATCAGAGTGACTAGTAGCAACAGCCCACTTCAGTGGTACTTTGTTTTGAACCAGTATTGTGCAAAGCACTTAGCATGTATTATCTCTTTTAATCTCTGAGGCAGGTTTTAGATGCTATTATTATTCCCATTAAACAGCTGAGGAAATGAAAGGTTAAATACATTAGGAACTTTTCCAGGTCACATAAGTATAGATTTAAACCCACATCCAGCCAATTCTAGGGTGCAACCACCAATAAATCCCACTGTTCTACAGCACTGAGAGGTGTTTTGATGTGACATGTTCAGAAGCACATCGATTTTGAAAGTTTTTAATCAGCAGTGTAATAAGACAAAAGTGATGATTAGGACAAATTATTCTGGGAGCTGTGTGCACAGCGAATAGCCTGAGAGATTGGCTAGGAGCTATTATAGCAATGCAAACATGACCAAAATTTTAGGAACGAATCTGCTTCCTGTCCAGTTTTCAGAGTGAATAATGTGTCAAGTGCTGCCTTTGGGAATTCCATTAAGACTGCATTCCTTTTTGTTTGCATATCTGATATTTAAAAACACAGATTCTGGAATCAGAAGGCTTTCATCTTTGATCTGCTGCTTACAGTTCATTCTTTTATTCACAAAATTACTGAATCCACTAAAAATGGCAATACTCTTTTTTGGAAAAACTTTTATTTGTTGTTATTTTGTTTCAAGATGACAAATCAAACCCACATTAAACGTTTTTTACTGGCTGCCTTATAAATCTTCCTTTTGTCTTCAGTGCCCAGTTTTTACTATGACATGTCTAGGTGTAACTTATTTTTGTTTATCCTACTTGGGTCTGAGTTGATGTCTTTCTGGAAAATCTTCATTTTTATATCTTCAGATATTGTTTCTTTCTTATTCTCCCTATTGCTTCTTTCTGGAATTCCAATTGGAGTATGTTGAACCTTCTCGGTTTGTCTTTTAATTTCATTAATCTCTTATTCCTGTTTTCAATATGTATCTTTCAGAAACATTCTGGAAAGTTCTTTGAGCCAATCATCCTTTCATTAAGCCTCTCTTCACTTCTTTATAATCTGTAATATATATGTCGTTTAATTTTTAAATTATTTCTCTTCAGTTCTATTTTCATAGTCTCTTGTTTTTTGCTTATGTTTTCAAACCTCAGTCCTTCAAGCATATCAAACATTCTCATTTTATATTTAGTATCCAATAATTAACATACCTGACGTTTTTGTCTGTCTGATTCTGCAATGCTGTTTCCGTTGGCTCTACTTACTCATGGTTCTTTGTTTACCTGTGTACTTGCAATATTTAACTATTCGTTCATGTCCCTCGGATCGTTATCTGAGAGAATTCTTTTACGTCATATTGAAATTACATTCTTTCGGAGAAGATTTTAACTTGCTTCTCTTCGCCTGGGGGTAGGTATGAATGCAGGACCATTTTATATTAAAATTTCCATTTGAGCCTTTCTGGACCACACAGAAAGTGTGGAGTTAGGCCAAAAACTTGTGTGAGGGCTGGATTCAAGTTCCAAGTTCTTTAGAGAGGTTTTTCTCCCCTACACCCTGTGCCAAGGTGAAAAGCAATGTCTCCTTGCCATCCACTTCTAAGAGGAAACTGCGTCACAGTGGGGCCTTAGCTTGGGATGGGAGAATACAATTAGACTTCTGCTTTGGACGTGCCATGGTTTTTGTCTCTGCCCCTTGGTGCCTTTACAGGACTCAAAGCAAGGGTTCAAGTTCACCAGGGTTCAGCAGATTCCTGGTCAAAGCTGGCTTCTGCCCTTGCTGGGTCCTCGGTCCCCCTCTCACTTTGTTTTGGCTTTGACATTGTACCTGTTTTCCTGCCAGTTTTGTGTTGCACCTAAAATATATTCTACAATTACAAATACACACACATATAATATTTTAGATGTTTTCATCAGAAAGATTGTACAGGGTATCTGATTAGTCTGATATATTGCAGAAAATGCAAGTCCCAAGATGAACTGAAAATGTGTTGCAAATTACATAAAAAGAAGTGATTTTGTTAAAATTTAAAGGTATTATTTAATAAAAATAGCAAGTAAAGTCCCTGAGGACTGGAACAATATTTTTTATTTGTATTTTTAGCACTTCATACTATGCTAGCACCACAACCTGAGCTCCATAAATAATGAATGAATAAAATAATGCAAGCACTTATATAGCATTGGGGGTTTCAAATGGTTTGATCAATATAACTCATTATTAAATGTATTTGGATATATGCTTGACTGGTTCCTAAAAATGCTTGATTATTTTTATATATATGGAAATCCCTAATCCAAAAATCTGAAATGCTCCAAAATCTGAGACATTTTGGACACTAAGATGATGACACGAGTGAAAAATTCCACACCTGACCTCATGGGACTGATCATAGTCAGAACTCAGGGGCACAACACACCATGTGTTCAGCTGTTTTGGTGTGATTTCCCTTGAAAGATCCTGACTGCAGCTGGGAGACAGCCCCTACAGGAATGAAGAATGCCAGGGACGAGTAACCGCCGGGCTGTGCTGATGCCTCAGGCCCACCAAAGTGTAAACTTGCTGTGATGGGCAAAAGTTGTATCCTCGCTGTTTTCAGGGAGTGAATGTCTTGCCATCAAATTCATGCATCGTCATGGTTTTTCTCATTGGTTTCCCAAGCATTTTGCACCAGTGGCTTGTGCTCTCTGCAGGACTGGATGACAACTTTGTTGGTTTTTGCCAACGTTTCTGCTCATTCTCTGGCTGGCATTCTCATCAAAAATCATGGGCATGCCATGCACGTTCCTCCAAATGTCACTACATTAATGTAGCCGCGTGACCAGGGTATCCTTCAATCAATGGGGAGTAAGTATAAAAACACTTTCTCGAATAGCACGCCGGCCGCAGTGAACAGATGTGCGGGTGTGTGGGTGTGGAAGGTTTTCAAAAGGACTTTAGGGTCAAGGATGCCATATGTGCCTTTGGCAATGCTTGGAGCACAGTGACTAAAGATATAGGTGGGCACACCTGGTGCAGCTTCTGGCCTGTGACTATGAGCAGTGATGATGAACAAAGTGGTGACTCTGAAGAACTGTATATGGCAAGTGAGAAAAAGGGATGTCTGACCTTCTTACCTGTGTGAAACATATACCTTCAGAGTCCGTCAGCAAGCTGGAAGGAGTGGATGCCAAATTATTTATTAACAATGAAGTTGCTCATTCCCTGACTAATGGCGAAATCATTGAAATAATTCTGCATCAAGGTGATTGTAATAATAATGACACTAAAGATGACATGGTGGACCCTGCAGAGGGAGAACCTAGGCATGACCCAGTGAAGGCACGTGATGGGCTGAAGAGCTAGGGTAGCCGGTGTCACTGTCAAAACAAGAAGTCCCGTCCGTTTACAAAAGCAGGTCGACCTCGAAGACAGAGACTGCCGTCAGTGAGGCAAAAGACCCTGAAAGAGACTGGAAACCGTCATCCCGTGGATCGCCTCGTCATCCCTGAGGGCCCACTTTCTGGCCCCGCGATGGCTTCTGGTATTTCTCTCCACCTAAATAATCAGAGCACTCTTTCTATCAAATTGCAGTATCATAGGTGGAGACTGGAAGCCTGGGGTGGTGGTTGTGGCCGTTGTGTAACAGGTGGTGCGGGTGTTCTCAGGGTGCTGCGGTCTGCTTGGTGACCCTGAACACAACGGGTTTTCACTGCATTCATGGTATGCCACGCTTTCTACTGGTAAGTGCTTGTGTGAGTGAAAGCGTATGGAAACCCAGAGGTGGAATGATGGTGATGGCAAACAACCACAGACTGTCCCCCCGGGTGGTTGAGAGAGGGGCACCTTTGCTTTCTGATAGTTCAGTGTACACAGACTTTGTTACGTGCACACAATTATTAAACATATTATATTAGGTCACCTCCAGGCTATAGGTATAAGGTGTATATAAAACATAAAATAAATTCTATATTTGAGCTTGGGTTCTCACCTTAAGATATCTCATTATATATGTGCAACTATTCCACAATCTGAAAGAATTAAAAAAGTCGGAAGCATATCTGGTCCCAAGCACTTCAGATAAGGAATATTCAAACTGTGTGTGTACATCTGGGGTGAGTGGCTGATTCTGACTGAAGCTGGGGGGAGCTAACTAGATTTTAAGAAATACAGTGCTGTGCAATTAGGAATTATCTTGCATATATAAATACACACACACGTATGAGACTCAGCATATATATTATATGCAATGTGTTCTCATATATGTAAATGCACACATATAAGTATATATATGTACATATAAAACATGCATTTTTAAAAGTAATTCTAACATTATAACCCGGTCACAGTTGTTGCAAAGCCCAGCACATTTCTGGCAAGTTGTCAAGCAGCCCCTATCAACAGGCGCGAGATACTTAAGACCCTTCCTTACCCCCTTTCGGATTCTGAATTCTGAGCTTGTCCTCCCAACGCGAAACGGTGATTCACTTACCTGCAGAGTCCGCGGACCCTCCCTGTGGCTCTGCTTCCGTGAGTGGGCGGAAGGTACATGGTGGAACACTGAGGCAGGAGGACTGAGGGAGGGAGGGTCCCTGCCAGTGGGTCCCCTCACAGCTGAGGGGTGCTGCAAAACTTAGTGGGAAAGGGGGGTGTGGGAACCAGAGGGGTCGGGTCAGGATGTGAGATGTGTGGTTGGTTCTGACTGGCCGGCAACCTGTGGCAGCTAGCTAGACTTGGAGAAATACAGTGTTTGGAGTTAGGAACTGATTTGTCTCCTTGAAAAGGAGCATGGGATCATGTTTACGTAGACATTGGAAGAAACAGTGCTGGTTTTCCATCCTTGCTTTGCCACTGACCATCTTTTTGCCTCTATTTCGTCATCTGAGAGAAGAAAAAGACACTACCTATAAAATCATTAGCACAGTGCCTCATGCATATAAATGCACAATACATTGAGCAAGAGTAACTGCTGTTATCTTTCCCCTAAGAAAGTCAGTGCAGTGCACACGCTACCCAAGAAAACACACGGTACATAGCTGCAAATCAACTAATAAGGCCGCCGTCTTTGCCATGTAAATGTCCGCCCGCCTTTCCTCCCTGCCTCCACTTCCACCATTGGAAGAAACAAGGATCAGGATGAGTCTCTGGTGAAAAAACAGAGAAGCGTATAGAGACCTATTCATTTCAACTGCTAGTGAACTTGCTAAGCTGTTATTGGAAGGAGGAGGCAAGAGCTGGTTTCTTGCCCCGTGGAGGGATAGCGGTCTCTGTGCTGTCTGCTCTGCCTTGGCAGGGCTTGTGTGCTTCCACTGAACCGACATGCGGGCATGCAGCTCAGCCGCCGTGGCAGCCGCCCCCTTCGCCCCGTAATTCCTCTTAAGAAGCATGAGTTATTCTTGCCAATCTCCAGAAGAGGTGACAGAGGAAGCCTGGCGTCCTGGGGGCCCCGCCTGTGACCTCATAGCGGGTCTTTCCAACTCTGTGTGCTTGGGAACTCCTGCCTTGCCTCTGGCAACTCAGCTTGTTATCAGAAGGGAACACTGAGTCCCAGAAGGAAACCCAGTAGACCGACTGCTTCAAGAAGGAAGCATGAAATGTGGGCACACTGTCCAAGCGGAGGGCGGGGGGAGACTTCCACGGCTAGGGTCAGGGAAGGGTGGAGGGTTCATGGCCAGGACACAAAGCCATTAAGGAAATTATAGTTTTTCTTTCCAAATCTTCCCTCTCCTCCTCCTTTTCCTGTTTCACTTGATTTGTGGTTTTAAGCTAATTATTTAGACCAGTGGTCCCCAACCATTTTGACATCAGGGACCAGTTTTGTGGAAGATAGTTTTTCCACGGACCAGTGAGGGCTTTGGGGGATGGTTTCAGGGTGATTCAAGCGCATAATATTTATTGTGTACTTTATTTCAGTCATTATTACATTGCAATATATAATGACATAATTATACAACTCACCATTTTAAAAAAAGAGGCACGGATGGAAGCGGTAAATAAAATAATGGGTGGGCCACACGTGGACTAAAATAAATGTTGGATTAGACTCGAGGCCTGACACCAGATGCAGCTGTACAACTGAAGTCCATCAACTCAACTGCCACTCACTGACACGTTTTGATGTAAGTCTGCAAACAATGAATTACGATGGTCTCTGTGCAGTCAAACCTCACTGCTCATGTTAATCTGTATTTGCAGCTGTTCCCCAGCACTAGCATCACCGCCTTAGCTCCATCTCAGGCCATCAGGCATTACATTCTCATAAGGAGCGTGCAACCTACATTCTTCACATGTGCAGTTCACAATAGGGTTCGTGCTCCCATGAGAATCTAATGCCACCACTGTTATGCAGAATACGGAGCTCAGTCAGTAATACAAGCATGGGGAGTGGTTATAAACACAGATGAAGCTTTGCTCGCTCACCTGTTGCTCACTGTCTGCTGTGAGGCCTGGTTCCTAACAGGCCACAGACTGGTACCTTTGGGGACCCCTGATTTAGACATTCTGAATTTCAAGTCTCTCTTCTGCAAATGAGAAGCAAGACAGTGTTGTTTTCCTGCAAGATATGTCCGTGCCATGTTCGTTGCTTTGTATTGTTGGGGCTTTTGTGTCACAAACTTTTGGAGCCTCCTACAAAACCCTGACATCCAGGATAGTAGCTATAAAGTGAGCTGCTTAATCAGAGGGGGGTTTGTAATAATATTATGCAGAGTGTAGCATGGCATCCATGATACTGCCTAATGGGTAAACTGCTTTTATCTTGACTTGCAATCATGAACAAAGATGCAGAATCCTTCAACAGTCATATTGTGGCAAGTGGTAGGATTTCTTTCTTTTTTAGGACTGAATAGTATTCTGTTTGTGTGTGTGTGTAAACTTGTGTTTGTCATTTTCTTTATCCATTCGCCCATTTAAAGGTCTTACTTTTAAGCATCTTACCTCTTTGGAGTTGATTTTTTCATACAGTGTGAGAGAATGAATTTCATTTTTTTTAACCTGTGGCTATCCCAATACCATTTATCGAAGACACTGTCCTTTCCTCCTTATGTGTTCTTGGAACCTTTGTTGAAGATCAGTTGATTGTAAATGCATGGATTTATTCTAGGCTCTCTAGTCTGTTCCATTAATCTACATGTCTGTTTTTATTCAAGTACCATGCTGTTCTGATTACTATACATTATATATATATTTGATTATAGTACATTTTGAAAGTAGGGAGTATGGTTCTTTTGTTGCTTTTGCTCACGAATGCTTTGGCTAATTGGAGACTTCTGTGGATCCATATGAATTTTACGAATATCTTTCTATTTCTATAAAAAATGCTGTTGGAATTCTGATAGAGATTATATTGACTCTGTAGATCACATTAGGGATTATGAAGATTTTAACAGTATTAATTGTTTCAGTTCACAAACATGATATATGTTTCCCATTATTTGTGTCTCATTCACTTTTTTTCATCAATGTTTTATGGGTTTGAATGTATGGCTCTTTTACCTCCTTAGTTAAATTCATTTCTAAGTATTTTATTTTTGATGCTATTGTAAATGCCATTGTTTTCTTGATTTCTTTTTCAGATAGTGTGTTGTGAGTGAATGGAAACACAACCGATTTTGTGTGTTGATTTTATATCCTGCAAATTTACTGAAGTTGTTTTTTAGTTCTAATAGTTTTTTTGGTGGAAACTTTAGAGATTTTTAAAAAAAATATATAAGATCATATCTTGCACAAGCAGAGACAATTTAACTTCTTCCTTTCTGATTTGAATGTCTTCCATTTCTTTCTCTTACCTAATTAATCTGGCTAGGATTTCCAGTACCATGTTGAACAGAAGTGGAGAGAGTAGGCAGCCTTATCTTATTCCTCATCTTAGAGAAAAAAGTTTCAACTTTTCAGCATTTGAGTATGATTTTAGCTCTGGATTTGTCTTACGTGGCTTTGATTGCGTTGCGGTATATTCCTGATATCCTTAATTAATTGAGAGTTTTTAAAAATGAAATGATGTTGAATTTTGTCAATATTTTTTCTGCATCCATTGAGATGATCACATGGTTCTTGGGTTTCACAAGAACCATATCACATTTTTTGATCCGAAAATGTTGAACCATTCTTGCATCCCAAGGACATGATTATGGCAAATGATTCTTCTAATGTGCTCTTGAATTTGGTTTGTTAGTACTTTGCTGGGGATTTTTGTGTCTAGCTTCATCAGAGATATGGGCCTGCAATTTTCTTTTCTTGTAGTGTCCTTGTCCACCATTAATAGCAGCATAAGACTGGTCTTGCCAAAATCTTCACTTTTTGGAAAGAATTTGAGAAGAATTGAAATTAGTTTTATTTAAATGTTTGGTAGAATTTACCAGTGATGCCATCAAATTCTAGATGTGTCTTTGATGGGAGACTTTTAATTACTGATTCAATCTTGTTATTTGTTACTGGTCTATTCAGATTTTCAGTTTCTTTGTGATTCAGTCTTGTTAGGTAGCATGTGTCTAGAAATTTATCCATTTCTTCTAGGTTATCCAATTTGTTGGCATATAGTTGCTCATAGTAGTCTTTCATAATCTTTTGTATTTCTCGGTATGAGTTGTGATGTCTCCTCTTGCATTTGTAGTCTCATTTGCATTATCTTTCTTAGACTAGCTAAGAGTTCATCAATTTTGTTTATATTGTCAAAAAATTAACTTTCAATTTCTTTGATTTTTTCTGTTGTTTTTCTCTTCTTGTCTTCTTTATTTGTGCTCTAGTCTTTATATTTCTTTCCTTCTGCTGACTTTGGACTTAGTTTTTACTTCTTTTAAGTGAGTATAAAGTATAAAGTGAGATTGTTTGAGTTTTTTCATTCATGTAAGCATTTATCATTATAAACTTTTTTCATTCATGTAAGCATTTATCACTATAAACCTCCATATTAACTGCTTTTACTGCCTACTATCAGTTTTGATATATTGTATTTTCATTTTCATTTGTCTTGAGATATTTTTGATTTCTCTTTTGATTTTTTTATTGATTCCTTGGTTTTCAGGAATATCTTGCTTAATTTTCACATATTTGCAAAGATTAAAATTTTTCTTCTGTTACTGATTTTCATTCTGTTGTGGTTGGAAAAGATACCTGATATGCTCTGAATATTCTTAAATTTGTTGAGACTTGTTTTGTGACCTATACTGGGTAATTTTCTATGTGTGTTTGAAAGAAATGTATTTGCTGCAGTTACATGAAATGCTTTGTATATGTCTATTAAGTCTATGGTGTTGTTCAAGTTCACTGTTTTTTAAATTGGTATTCTATGTGGATGATGTATCCAGTATTGAATGTGGGATGCTGAAGTCTATTATCATTGAATCGCTGTTTATTTCTACTTTTGTTTCTGTAATATTTGCGTTATATACTTAGGTACTCTGATGTTGGTACATATATGTTTACAATTATTATGTCCTCTTGATAAATTGACCCTTTATTATTATATAGTACCTTTCTTTGTCTTGTTTTACAGTTTTTGATTTAAAGTACATTTTATCTGATGCAAGTATAGCTCCCCTTGCTGTCTTTTGATTATCATTTGCATGGAATATCCTTTTCCATATGTTCACTTTCAGCTATGTCTCCTTGAAGCTCAAGTGAGTCTTTTCAGGCTGCAGGAAGGAGGATGGATCTCTCTCTCTCTCTCCCCCCACCCCTTTTTCCTCTCCTGCTCTCCTTCCCCTCTCTCCCCCTCCCCCTCTTGCTCTCTCTTCCTTTCTCTCTCCCTCTCTTGTTTTTTCATCCATTCATATACTCTATGTCTTTTGATAGAAGAATTTAATTCATTCACATTTAAAGTAAGTGTTGGTGGGTAATGATTTGCTACTGCTCTTGTATTAATTTTCTGTTTTGTAGTCTCTTCATTTCATTCTTCCTCCATAGCTGTCTTCTGCAGTAAGTTGAAAATTTTTATGCTTTGATTAATGTTATGCCTTGATTGTCTTCTCTTTATCCTTTATGTAATTACCTCAGACATCTCTTTATGGTTACCAAGAGGCTTATATGAAACATCCTGTAGTTATAACAATCTATTTTAAGCTGATAATGACTTTGACTGCATACAAAACCCCTATACTTTATTTTCTCCATCTCCCATATTTTATGTTTGATGTCACAACTTACATCTTTTTATATATCATGTATTCATTAAAATTATTATCATTGTAGTTATTTTTGATACATTTATCTTTAACTTTTATACTAGAGTTAAAAGTAATTTATGCACCACTACTATAGTGTTAGAGTATTCTGAATTTAACTATATTCTTACTTTTGTAATGAGTTTTATTATTTATTTATTTTCATGTTGTTAGAGTTCTTTTATTTCAACTTGAAGAACCTCTTCTATTGGTGATGATATTCTGTAGCTTTTGTGATTTAGGGAATGTCCTAATCTCTCCTTCATTTCTAAAGGATAGCCTTTCTAGGTATAGTACTCCTGGTTATCAGGTTTCTTTTTTTCTTTTATCACTTTGAATATAGTATTTCTGTTCTCTCCTGGCCTGCAAGATTTCATTTTAGAAATCTGCTGATAATCTTATTAAGGTTCTCTTCTATGTGATCTGTTGCTTTTCACTATTCTCTTTTTGTCTTTAACTTTTGAAATTTTGATTATAATGTGTCTTGGTGAAAATTTCATTATGTTTACTCTATTTGGGATTCTCTGGGCTTCATGGATCTGGGTGTTCATTTCTGTCTCCAGATTTGGAAAACTTTTGTTGTTATTTCTTTTAAAAAGTATTTTATCCCTTTCTCTTTTTCTGCTCCTTCTGAAACTTCCCTAATGCAATTATTGGTTCATTTAATGATATCCCATAAGTCTAAAAGGCTTTTTCTTTTTACTGTTTTTTTATCCTGTTATCCTTTTGTTCCTCCAACCAGTTAATTTCAAATGACCTGATTTTGCTCAATTCTTCTTTTCTTCTGCTTGATCGAATCTGTTGCTGAAGCTCTTTATGTAATTTTTTAGTTCAGCTATTGTGTTATTAACTCCAAAATTTGTTTGATTTATTTTATATGGGTTCTAGCTCTTTATCAAACATTTAAATTTGTCCATGTATTATTTTCTTCAATTTTTATGTAGTCTATCTGTATTCTCCTGTAGCTTACTAAGCTTGTTTAAGAAGATTATTTTGATCATTGTCAGGAAGTACATAGATATTTATTTCTTTAGGGTCAGTTTTGGGTGCATATGCATTTGGGTTGTTGTGTTCTCTTTCTGAGCAGATCCTTCTTTCTTTGTCTCTTTTTACTGTTTTTGGCTTAACATCTGCTTAATCTGACATAAGAATAGTCTTACTTGCTTTTGGTCTTTCATTGGCATGTAATATCTTTTTCTACCCTTTACTTTCAGTCTATATGTGTCTTTACAGAAGAAATGAATTTCCTGCTGGGTCACATTTTTATACATTCAGCCAGTCTGTAGGTTTTGAGTGGAAAGTTTAATCTGTTTACATTTAGCATATAGAGTTTATTTATAATATATGTTTTTATGTACTTTTCTGTTAATTCTCTCATCTCTATCTGTGTTTACTGGGTAATTCTTCTCTTGGTTATGTGTCATACGTTTCTGCTTTTTTGTATTTCTAATGAATTTTAACTGGATGGTAGGCATTATGAATTTTACATTGTTTGGTGTGCTTTTTTTCTCATTTCTTTAAATAGTGTTGGCCTTTATTTTGACACCCAGGTTAGTTATGGAAGCTAAAGACTGAAGGATAACTCTCTGCAGATCTCCAGAGCTCTTTGATTTGTCTCTTTTCAACAAAATGAGTCTGGTAGGCTCTGGGTTCTTCCTCCCGTACCGCAGTCTACAAAGTGAAAACCTGGGGATTCATAGGCTTACCTCATTTGTTTTAATTTTATCAGGGAGCACAAGTCATTTACTGCCTACTGTCCAATGTCTAAAAGCCATTGCTTAACTATTTTGTCCACGTGGCCCAGTGCTTACAGCTTACGAATATCTGTTTTGCCCTTCCTACATGAGGCCTTTTTCAAAGTTGTCGCATCCTGAATACCCCAAGCGGATCATTGCTGTTCACTCATTTATTGTTTCAACATAACTGATGTGCCATGTACTGGAAATTTTGTGAGGCCCTGGGGAAACGGGGCAAGTGAGACATGGTCACTATCCTGAAGAGCTACCTGAATGTGTGGGAAACAAACTTCTAAAATGATAATATGTGGCTACTCTGTGCACGTGGCTGCTATTGTGAGAGCATTAATGGTGTGTCCTGGGGAACCCGAGGAAGAAGGAATTAATTGTAACTGGGATGGGCTAGGAGCAGGGAGGAGTGGCTAAGAAGAGTTCATGTGGGAGATGACTTAACTGGCACAACTCACAGCCTATGTCTCACAAAGATGAATACACAGCAAAACTTTCTGGCATAGGGTTGTAACTTTTGGAATTCTTTTTTTTTTTTTTTTTTTGAGTTGGCTTCTCACTCCATCGCCCAGACTGGAGTGCAGTGGCCGCTTCCGGCCACCGCAGCCTCGACCTGCTGGGCTCTGGCGATCCTTCCACCTCTGCCTTCCAAGTAGCTGGAACTACAGGCGCGCGCTACCACGCCCGGCTGATTTTTTGATTTATTGTAGAGATGAGGTTTTGCCTGCCGAGGTGGGTCTCGAACCCGCGAGCTCAGGCAATCCACTCACCTCAGCCTCCCAAGGCGCGGGATTACAGGCTGAGCCACCGAGCCCCGCCTTTTGGAATTCTTAGTGAAGGTAGCTAACTTGGGCAGACAAAACTTATTCAGTTGGGGTTAAGGGTTTAACCTCACTACATGCTTAAACGTGGGAGAACAAAGCAGTTGAGAGGGCATGTACTGAGGCAAATTTCCAACCACAGTTCAATAGTACTAAATAATTTTTCTTTGCTCACTTCTTTGCATAATCATTCCATTTAATATTCAACAGCTCTATAAGATAGTGACATTGTTATCCATTCTCTTTTGCAGATATTGAAACTGAGGTACAGACAGGTTAAGCAGATTACCATAAGTCTTACAAACATTATGTGGTAGAGTCAGGATTCAAGCTGAGGATGTTGTGTGGCACCAGAATTGTGGTCTTAACAGGCACATCCTGATCTATCCTGAGGAGACACCTGAGTGCATGGGAAACTCAGCGGGGCACTAGGATTGTGGTCTTAACACCAGCTGTTTTTGCTCACCAAGTTCAATAGCTGTTCATATCTTCTTTAACAAACATCTGGTAAAACTCCTTTAGCATAATAAACCCAAACAAACACATTAAAGTATTAGCCACATAAATACTAAACTCAATGGAGAGGCTCAATGATGCATAGAACCACATTCTTGTTATTCCTTTTTTTGCTTTATGGAATAGTCTCCTTTTAGAAATGGCCATGGGAAAACAGTTACATGCAGGATACATGGGTAATCAAATACATTCAAACGGAATAGATATTATATACTGGCTTCCCATCCGTCAAACTGGTAAAGATCAAAACAATATTAATAATGAATATTGGAAGAGTGGAAAGGTATGGGGTGGAATAGTTTTTTACATATTTGCTGTGAGATTGGAAATTGATAGTTTTTGAAGGCTAATTTGGAAATATATAATAAAAGCCTTAAAATTTAATTTCTTTGACAATGGAGCATATCCTAAAGAAGTGATGAAAATGCACACAAAAAATCATAAATTAGAAAGTTAGTAATAGTGTTATTTAAAAGTAATAGTGTTATTTAAAAGCAGTTATAAATTAGAACTATAGAAATGGTTAAAGTATTATACAGTACTTCTGCTTGAATATCATAGAGTGAAAAATACATTCATATAACATTACAGTAAATCAGGCATAATTTCAGTTTCATGCAGACATACACACACAAGTGGCTATCAATGGCTCCTATTTGTCAAATGCACTTATTTGTTCTCTATTGTATTTTCTAAAATACAATAGCTATGAATGTGAATTCTTTTACAATCACAAACACACAAAAAAGGAAATAAACAAATCTAGTATCTAAAATCAGATTTGGAATATCTTGAACTTAGAATATTCAAGAAAAAGCAAGAAGAGATGAGCACATTATTCTGCTTTATTCATTAATTCTGAGGATCTCAGGGTTAATTCAGATACTGTATTTTTATTTTCCTCTAATATCATAATTACTAAAAATCTGAATTTTCTTTGATAATTTGCCCAGTTTCTTCATATTTCTGTGAACTTGTTTATGGAGATGGTTAAACATCTTGATTCAAAAAGTGAGCAATTTGATCAGTCACATGGAGGTTTCACTCACATAATTCCAAACATTCAGATATTTCAATATCTGTGGATATCAAATGATGAGGTTTCAACTGACTATCTCTTTTGTCTCTTCTACCCATCCTGATTGAGAAATGCTTATTTCAGGCATTTGTGGAAATAGGGCTATGGTATTCTCCAGGGAACAAAAGAATCAGTCCTCAGCTTTTGAATTCAAAATAGCGTTGCTGAGTAGCTGAAAGAAAGGGTGACGTGTATGCCATAACCAACAGTCTGGGGAGGAATGCTGGATAAGCGAAGAGCCACTTTTCCTGCCTTTGACTGATGGTAGATTCTGTGGCTGAGAGGAAAGGCATAGAAAAGAAAGTCATGGAGTTGGATATTGGGGAAGGTGGGGCTGACAGCAGTAAACTTCAGAACAGAATGGGCATTGGAAGGCAGAGGAGATGGCTTCCCAAGGACGTGTCGCGGTCCTCAGAGACGCAGCAACATCAAGCAGGGAAGGGGAGGAAAAGGCCCGGGAGGATCTGGGGCTGCTCCCATGTTCCCTTACAGTCCCAGAATGGCAGGAGGAATGATCAGGAAGGGACGGAGTGTATCCAGGTCTTGCAGAGCCTGAAGCCTGTGTAATTTTGGGGAATGCTTTTTAGGAAAAAAGGTAGAGATTACGGAGATAGATTCAGAAATGGATGGGGATGTTTATTTAGACTTAGACAATATATCACCACAAACCACAAATTGTAGAAAGCTGGCAAATATCATAAACATTCCCAAATCCAGAAAAGTGGTATGACATTTCTGTTAGTGAGCTATTTGACATACCTTTTATAATAATTTATTTCTACCATTCTTGGCTTCATATACACTGATTGCCTCTTCATAGGACAATATATTTGTAATGTCATTTCTATAGAGAGAATAAAAATGTGGTCTCTCCTCTATTAAATGTCTTCAAAATTGCTAACTTGTGCTGTTACGCACAGATGTATTTGCCGTTTTGTTGTGCTGCTATAGGTTTGTGCTATAGATTTCTGATAATGAGAAGAATTCTGATAAATTTTATTTTCTCGTCTCACCAATATGAACACAAGGAAGGTACATTTATAGTCTTATACTGCATCATTTTGGCCATATTCCTGGTAGGAGAGAGTTTCCATTTTGACAGGATATAGTTGAGAATTAGATCTTCTGCTTATGATTTTTCATGTCTAATGACTGGAATAATTTTCCATAGCCTAGATTCTGTTCTGTGCAGTTTCAACCAGTTTCTCCTCCATTCTACACATATTTTTAATGTCAAGTACAGTAGGATACACTTTATATTGTAACTCATATTGCACCTTTGTGCAGTGATAGACGAGTTGGCACAGTGAGTTCTGACCCTATTGCTGGAAGGCAACTTGGGACAGCTGGAAATAACTGAACTGACCATGAATAACATAAATGCTGAACTAAGTATATCATCAACTCTGCGTCCCTTTTCTGGATACTAAAAATGCCCATGGCTTCTTTACTGCTTCTTGATAATAGAGAAAGGTAGAAGCGGAAGATATAGGGGGTAGGTAAACGAGAGTGATTCGAGCCCATTCTGATTTAACTATCTGAGAGCTTTGTACATTTTGCAAAACAAATGATTATCTGAACACATTTCTGGGGCCCCCCTTGGGGTCTTAAATGGGACTTGCACAAGTATGGGGACCAAAAAGGTTAAGATTTGCTAGCTTCGTGGTACATCTGTCTCTGGAAACGTGTTGGACTCGTAGATGGATGATCCATGATCCTGGCACATTGTCAATAGACCAAACAGGGACAACACACTTCCTCTGTGTTACTACGCAAACCTCTGTGAGCATAGACACAACAGCAGAGAAGAAATATACTGTAGTAATGTAGGTGAAGTGTGTAATTCTCCCTGGGGAAAATTGACAAAATTGCATCATGAGAAGGGCCTTAACATGTGATGATTAAATAGAGAAGAGAGCCACCTTGGTGAACCAGTCATTGTCTAGGTGGATTTCACCACAGTATACTGAACATGTTGGAAGTTTAAAAATAAAATCTTCTAATTCTTTTCAAATACTGGTTTTTAGTGAATAAAGTACCACTTAGACTGTATTTTATTCTGAGAGAAAAATTATTTTGCCACATTTATGTGTAGAAATGTTGCTTGGACATACATTAGATTCTGCCACTGGACAGCCCCCAGGACTGCCAATGCCTGGCAAAAGTGTGCCCAGAGAAATGTGTGATGTTTTCTTCACATCAAATTGAGCATTTTAAAGTTAACTTAAAATTTAAGAACCAGCCATTCTCATTAAGCCTAAAGAGATTTATGTGTCTTTCAGGATTTTTTTTCTAGTCATAAGAAGGCAGACCATGCCCATCAAATAAACATTATTAAGTAAATTTCTCCAAAAGTCTCACACTTAAAAAAGCCAAAAGTCCTCAAAAAGAACAAAATATATAAGGAACAGCTCACAGGTGCTCTGTGCATTGATATGAAAAGTTCTCTAGAATATATATATCTGCAGGCATTTTCTATTAGAAATATATAACTTCTTTAAAAAAGAAGAATTTAGTAAAAGTGAAAACTCAGTCATTTAAGCACCTTGCTTAGAAATGTGAGGGCAAAGGCCAGATTTAAAAAAAAATACTGAAAAAGTTGAAAGTGATTGGCTCTTGAGAGTGAAGAGGCCTAGGACTATGGCTTGCTGTTTTTTGTCTTGTTTTTTTAAACTCTGTCTCTGAACATTTGCTTAATTTTGTAGCTATGTGCAGGTATCAGTTTGATGACAATACCAATTAATTCGAAAGAGTCCATGAAGTCCGCGTGTGACCCCCTCTGCTTCATTCCTTGCGTCCTTGTCCCACATCTTGCTTCTCTCCCAGGTACATGCTTGCTCCCCTCCTGGGCCCGCCTGGAAAGATGACGGGGGTTTTGCTTTCGGATTTTATCAGTCCCTCTTTATTCTGCATAAAGAGTGACTTGTTTGTTCAGAGTCTGAATGCTTCCATCAGTGTTTGTAAAACCAATGTGGGTCATTCTCAAGTCTAAATGCACCTTTTAGAGGCTGCATTGTCATCAGAGTAGTGCTATTCTTAGCAAAAACCCATCTTACCCTAAAAGAGCCTGCAGAGATTATCTGATCATGCTTTGTATCTTGTTACCAAAGCTGCTTCCCCATATTTAAAAATCTTGTCCTTGTAAGAACATTTTTCTCAAAACAAGGCTTATCTTGTAAAGACCTCCCTGCTCTACTTAACATTCATTGAGAAGGTAATGTCAGAAACTCAACTTGTAAATCTCCTTCAAGAAGAGTATCGTTTGTGGTCATTGTCGACTGAAGACTGTGGGAGAATCTGCATTATTCAGAAGCTGTTTTGAGTCTTAAAAAATGCAGTGGCTATCCATAATAGCGATACAATGAAAATGATACTTCATTATTTCTCTAAACTCTAAAAACATTTGATGAATTATTTGTTGGGTATTAAAATTGTCTGAATCTTTGTATCCCACCGAAACTCATATGTTAAAATCCTAACCCCCAATGTAGTAGTATTAGGCAGTGGGGCCTTTGGGAAGTTACTAGGTCATGGGGATGGAGCCCTCATGAATGAGATTGCCCTTTTAAGAGACCAGAACAAGACCCCCCATGCCCTCTAACATAATGAGGACACAGTGTCAAGTAGGCAGTCTGAAATCTGGGAGAGGACTCTCATCAGAACTCAACTGTGTTGGCACCCTGATTTCAGGCTTCCCTCAACCAGAACTGTGAGAAAGACATCTCTGTTGTTTGGAAGCCACCCAGCTTATTGCATTTTGTTATAGCAGCCCAAATGGACCAAGACAGGTGCCGTCTCTGTGCCAGGTAAAGTGAGATGTAAGTAGAATTTAATCATATAATCCCTTAATCAATCCATATTTATTGAATAATTCTGCTAAGAGGAATAAGAAGAAAGGAAGGAGAACTAAGAAGAAAGAAAGGAATGAAAGCTTATGAATGGATTGCCTACTATGTGGGATTCATGTGCTTTTTATATGATCTCTTTTAGCTCTTAAGACAACCCTGGAAAGTCTATTAAGTTTAATACATGAGCAGATATGATAGAGGAACACACACGCACACACACATACACACACACACACAATGTATACATATACTCTTCCAAGTCATTGAAAAAGTATAAAAAGCAAACATATCTATATGTAGGTCTACACACATAGACAACACATGTTCACATATACGCAGATACATATGTTTTTCAAATTAATTGAAAAAGTATAAAATGAAAATCTGTGTACATATTTGATTTTTGATACTTTTTTTGCTTTTCCAATTAACTTGGAAGTGTGTGTGTGCACGTGTGTGTATTAACATGAAGCTTTTACTGTCTAATAACTAGGGCAGAGATTCAGGAGAAAGCTCATTCCCTAGAGAACAGAACCAGGGAACATGCTGATGTGTTATGAGCGGCAGGTGCTTCACATGTGTGGTCTTAGCCTCCTCCTCAATGACCCTGTGAGGCGGGTATGAGTATCTTCGTTTGGAAACATTGACACACAGGTAGTTCACGATCACTTGGGAATTTAAATCCAGATCTATATGATTTCAAGACACTTTCTCATGCTGCTCTGGCAAACGCTAAGTCTTGAGGGTGGCTTTAAGGATGGCTGTAAGCATAGGTATTTTAAAATTCTTTTCAGATATTATTTAGCATAACTCAGGCAGTTTAATACATCAGAGGAAAATTAGAATTTCCTTCAATCCTGCATTCGTTCCACAAATAATTCCTGGATTCCTGCTTTAGTGCCAGGCACAGAGTAGATAGGATTCAACGGCGTCCAACACTGTCCTTGCTTTAAGGTGCTTACCGTGTGGTGGGTGGGGGAGGGAAACACAGACCGTAAAACCCACATGGTGATTACTGTGATGGGGCGTGCTCTGTGCAGCAGTGCACACAGGTGGGTCTGTACCTGGGTGTCAGAATCCCTGAAGTCTCCAGTGCAACCTTCCATGACAGCAGGAAGGAGCACGTGCTGGCCAGACGAATGGAGGTGAGGGGTGATGGTGATGAAGGTGGTGGGGCTGGGGGTTATGGACGCGCTCTAGGCAGAGGAATCCAGCTGTATGAGATGACTGATGTCACGGTAGCCTCAGACGGCCTGACACATTACCTAATACTTGCTGGAACGTGGGTGAGTAGGCAGAGAGGCTGTTATTGGATGGGAGAATAATTGGGGAACATAATCCAGTCATTATTGTAGGAGCATGGGATGAGAGTTATTGACCCAGAAGTTCCCTGTAAAAGGGCTTTCTCTGTCCTTTCAATTCCCAGAAACAGACTGTGCTGATGCTGGAGGGAAGATGTATGCTTTCACCCCTCATGTCTAAGTAGGTCAGTATTTGCTAGCACTCAAGGAGTCTGCACTACTTCCCGGTCGGCTCGAACATCGTGCTAATGAGGAACAGGTCACAGGTTTAATCCCCTTATGGGCCTCTTAGTTTGCTCTGTTCTGCAGCCACGGACGCAGCCCTAACCCTGGGCTGCACTTTCTCAAATGCCAATTGCGGTGGGAGAAGCCTGGGGAGATCTCTCGGACAGATTAGAGAAACTCATCAGCACTCAGCATCTCACAGAGGTGAGGCTTCCAGTGAATGTCATGCTGACAGTGCGTAATCAATGTAATTGTAGTTTTCTAAGAGTGCTTAAGGCATTCAGTGTTACCCCTGCTAAATCTTTAACCTCAGCTTCTGTGGAAAATTTGCAGCCAAAAGACTGCAATTGTCTAATATTCCCCTCTTCTTCTTTGTCAGAGGAAACTAAAAATATTTGATAAGCATCTGGGGAATTGATGAGGTGGCAAGAAGACCAGAGACACAATTCACTGGGCATGGAAGTTCGAGTTGTACGTTCGGCTGGGTGCAGTGGCTCATGTCTGTAATCCCAGTAGTTTGGGAGGCCAAAGAGGAAGGATTGCTTAAGCCCAGGGCTTTGAAGCTGCAGGGAGACATGATCCTGCCACTGCACTCCGGCCTGGGCAACACAGCGAGACCTAGTCTCCACAAAAAATGAAAGAATAAAACTAATTAGTTGGATGTGGTGGTGCGTATTCCCAGTTATTTGGAGGTTAAAGTAGAAGGATTGCTTGAGCCCAGGAGGCCGAGGCTGCAGTGAGACATGATCCTGCCACTGCATTCCAGCCTGGGCAACAGAATGCGATCCCAGTTTTTAAAAAAATTCGTATACTTATTCAGCAGTGGTTTTGCAGTTTAATCTATAGACCCAATTGTGTACTAGGCAACTGGATAAAAAGCTGCACTATTTAACATTTACTAGAATATGGTCTGAGTGCCAAGCACATAGCTAAGTACTTTACAAGGATTATTTCATTTAATGCTCAAAATAGCATGTCAAAACACAAGATGGTCGATGCTCCGCATCCCCAACCCCTGTGCATGGCCTTCCTCATTCCTGGGATAGGAAGGTAGAAAGTACAATATGTATGGTCATGGAGAATACATTATTGCCAGAACTCTTCCAGACAAAATTTCCCCAGAGATGCAAGGATGGTTCAGCATATGTAAATCAGTAAACATGATCCACCACATAAACAGAATTTAAAACAAAATTCCAGTAGACAAAGAAAAGGCATTTGATAAAATCCAACATTTCTTTATGATAAAAACCCTCAGCAGAAGAAGCATAGAAGGAACATTCCTCAAAATAATAAAAGCTATATATGACAAACCACAGTCAATGTCATCCTGAATCCCCGTTAGAAGTGGAACAAGGCAAGGATGCCCACTTTCACCACTCCTGTTTAACATAGTACTGGAAGTCCTAGCCAAAGCAATTAAGCAGGAGAAAGAAATGAAGAGCATCCAAACTGGAAAAGAAGGAATCTATCTCTGTAAACTCCTAATATGACCTTATACCTAGAGAATCCTAAAGACTCTCCCAAAAGATTCCTAGACTTGATAAATCAATTCAGTAAAGTTTCAGGACACAAAGCAGCACACACAAATCAGTGGTACTGCTAAACACCAATAGCGACCAAACTGAGAATAAAATCAAGAACTAATTCCATTTAAAATAGCAGCCAAAAAGCTAAAATACTTAGGAATATGTTTAACCAAGGAAGGGAAAGATCTCTGCAAAGAGAACTACAAACACTAATGAAAGAAATCATAAAGGGTGCAAAACAAATGAAAAAAGAAAAAATCTCATGCTCATGGATGGAAGAATCAACATTGTCACAATGATCATATTATCCAGCATAAGCTACAGATTCAACACAATCCCTCTCAAACTACCAATGTTATTTTTCACAGAATTAGAAAAAAAAAACACTTAAGATTCATATGAAACCAAAATAAATAAATAAATAAATAAATAAATAAATAAATAAATAAAAACCGGAATAGGAAAGCCATCATAAACTCATAAGCAAAAAGAACAAAGCTGGAAGCATCCCATTACTGGACTTCAAATTATACTGCAAGCCTATTGTATCCAAAACAGCATGGTACTGGTATAAGAGCAGGCACATGGACCAATGGAACATAATAGATAATCCAGAAATAAACCCAAATATCTACAATTAACTGATCTTCGACAAAGCAGACAACGACATGAAGAAAGGATACCCTATTTGACAAATGGCACTGGGAAAATTAAATAGCCGCATGTAGAAAAATAAAACTTGATCCCTATCTCTCACCATATACAAAAATCAGCTCAAGATGGATTAAAGACTTACATGTCAGACCTGAAACCATAAAAATCCTAGAATAAAACATAGGAAAAGCTCTTCTGGACGTTAGCCTAAGCAAAGAATTTACGACTAAACCCCAAAAGCAAAAGCAACAAAAACAAAAATAAGTGGGACTTGATTAAACAAAAATCTTCTGCACAGCAAAAGAAATAATCAACAGAGCAAATAGACAACCTACCGAACGGGAGAAGATATCCACAAACCACACATCTCATGAAAGACTAATGTCAGAATCTACAAAGAACTGAAACAAATAAGCAGGAAAAAAGCAAATAGCCCCATTAAAAAGTGGGCAAATGACCTGAACAGACATCTCTTAAAAGAGGATATACAAATGGCCAACAAATATATGAAAAAATGCTCAACGTCACTAATTGAAAAAATATCGCTAATTATCAGGAAAATGCCAATTAAAACCACAATGTGGTTTTAATTGGCATTCTCCAATAGACACTGGAGCAGATGTGGTGAAAAGGGAATGCTTATACATTATTGGTGGGAATACAAATTAGTACAATCTCTATGGAAATTGCATGGAGAGTTCTCCAAGAACTAAAAGTAGATCTACCATTTGATCCAGCAATCCCACTACTAGAGATCTACTCAAAGGGACAGAAGTTGTTATACAAAAAAGACATCTGTACCTGGATGTTTGCCACACCACAGTGCACAGTTGCAAAGATGTGGAAGCCACCTAAATGTCCATCCACTGGTCAGTGGACAATGTCTTCTGCAGCAACTTGGATGGAATTGGAGGACGTCCTCCGGAGTGAACTAACTCAAGGACAGAAAACCGAACACCGCATGTTCTTACTTGTAAGGGGAAGCTAGACTAATGTTCTGCAAAGGCACAGAAAATGGTATAATGGACACTGGAGACGCAGAGGGGATGGAGGGAAGGGGTGCAGGGATGAAAAATCGCTTATCAAGAACCGGGTCACAAGGGAGATGGTGGGTACATTTAACTCCAGATTTCTTTGCCACTAGACAATGCATCCACGTAACCAAACACTGTTTGTACTCCTAAAACTATTGAAAAAAAAAGAATAAGAACAAAAAGTAAAAATAAACAAATAAATTTCAGACCACTTAAAAATAAATAAATAAATAGTCTGAACTTGAGTACCATTTGATAACCAATCAACTCTCACTTGAGATATCCTGACCCTGTAACCCAATTCTACCAGTTCATATAAACAGATCTAAGAGTGACACTCTACCTACTGTATGTCCGTAATTGACATTGCTGGCTATAGACCTGAATGTCTCAAGTGGGTCTCCCAAGCCAGTGCACTCTCAGAAGATAGGCTGTGAACCTGTATTCCACTGTTCTGCTCTCTGTTCGGTCCTGGAATTGTAAATGGCTTGCTCTGGACCATTTGTTTGTTGCTAGGTAATATGAAGTTAGGCCAAGTACATGGATTGTTTCTTATTTATTTTTAATGGACAAATAATAGTGTATATTTATGGGGTAAAATGTGAGCTTTGATCTATGTATACACTGTAGAAATATTCAGTCAAGCTAACATATCCATCACTTCACCAACTTATCAAATTTTTGTGGTGAGAACCTTAAAAATCTATTCTCTTAGCAAAAAATGAAAATAACAATATAGACTTCATATGTCTCACCAAAAAAAATTATAATAGCTTTTTTCAGGTGCTTTTAAAGTAATTCTGCTACAGCTATACAAAGAAATGGATTAATTTTTCCTTAAATGGGCATCATTATTACTATTTTACAGGTAAAAGAAACTAAAGGTTGGAAAGGCAGTTTTTTGGCCCAAGGTCATAGAGCCAATAAATAGAGAAGTAGAAACTACTAGAGTCCAGGATTATCTGATTCCAAAGCTCACCCTCACAACTACCATTCCATTCAGCATTGTCTCTCTATTGACTGTTTAATCTAGAACAAGAATTTTTCTTCCGTGAACCTCAGTTTCCCTGTCTATAAAAATAGTGATCATGAAAATGCCTATTTCACAGCATTATACAGGAAAAGTTCTTTTCTTCTGAAGTCATTTTTGTTGCAATTGAGGGGAAAATTTTTTTTCCAGAGGGTGTTCGAGCAATAGCATTTAGAGAGTCGTGAGGCAGGAGAAGCAGCTCATTAGAAGGCTCTTGTGAACATGGAACATGAGGACATAGGGCCACTCCTGGTAGAGGTCCTCGGGTGAAAATACATTCGTGCCCTACTTCATATATGTGCCTGGTGCTGCCTAGGTATGTCTGAGCAGTCGTGGTTGTTTGAAATCATTTTTCAAACTATGAGTTTACTGTTTTGATGTGACTACAGTGTAGAAAAAAGAGATGGATGTAAATTGATTATCTTCACAGCTTCTTTCCAGGTAGTGATATTGGTTAGGATGGCATTTGATGGGAGTTTTTGTTGTTTGGGATGCGGATTTTTTCTAGCTTCGTGTCACTCCACAGTCTTCTCTGTGGCTGGAGAGCTCAGTTTGTTTGCCCTGTGCGTTGGTTTGTTTTTCTTAATCTTTATTTGCTTTTTGTTCCTTAAGTTACAAGTCAACAGAGCTGTCCTAGGCAGCCATCTTTAAAATTTATTCAGGGTTCCATTTTTTGCTTAGTACCAACTCTATTTGAGTGTATTGCGATAGACTCTCGTAAAGATAGAGTGGCGGCACACTGAATACTTGCCTCTAAGGAATTCACAGTCTAGTTGGGAAGACAGATGATAACTTAAACATGACATCGTAATAGGTATAAACCACAGGATCTGGAAGAGTCACGAAGGGCGCCGACCTACTTGGGAAAGGGGCAAAGAGGCGGCACTCTCAAGCAGTCCCGGAGAGGGTGAGTTCTGAAAGGCCGAGTACAAGCTCGACTGGATCTGGAAGATAAACAGGAGTTGGTCAGGGGTGGGGGTAATGGCAGGAGAGAGGTTCCCAGCAGAGGGAGGGGAGCCCTTGTGAAGGCTCGGGGTGTGGCAAGGCCGGTGTCTCTGGCGTCTGGAACTTGTTTTGACTGGGGCTCAGGGGAGATGGGGCAGGGCTGGCAGGCATGGTTCGGACAACGCAGCGTCGACTATGCCTCGTGGTCACAAGGGAGTCTGAAGCCGAGAATGTGGGCGAGGAGGTTTTAATTCACAGCCACGCTAGAAACACAGCTCAAAGGACAAGGCTGGCGGCTGCCAAATCAGTTGCCTAAGCAGTGTGTCTGAGCCCACACGGGCGTGACGCAGACATACCAGTGACTGACTGGGCCTGAGCTCCCAGGCGGCAAGAAAATCTGCTGAGCAGAAGCCTTTAGAGTCTGACAATGGGATAAACAGAGCGCTGCGCTCCGGGCCAAGCGTGGGGCATTTCCGAGGAGAGGGAACTTGGGCAGGGTGGGTGGGGTTCTGAGTCCACAGGGAATCCTGTGGATTTGCCACAGGAAGCGACAAAGAGGCAGGAACACGGTGACTGGAGCGTTGGCAAGGGCCAAGGGAATGTCTAAACTCAAGCAAGGGTGCAAGGGGAGAAATGCCTATGTGAATACCGAGCACGGTATAGAGATGCCCCACTGACACTGCCTTCTCCACCCGGTAGTTGTAGCCAGCAGGGACCAGGCATTGAGCCGAGCACTTTCCCTGCACTTTTTAATAGCAAGGACAGACACATTTTGAGGGCGTGGCATTGTTTCCTGTGCTGTTCTAGATACAGTCAAGATTATCACTCGCTTAATTCTCACATCTGCCCTTTGAGGGAGTTAAAAATGCTATTTTAACGTTACAGAGGAGGAAACTGAGTCTCAGAAGTACGATCTGCCTCATGTTATGCACGTGGCAATGAACCGGTGGATCTGGGATTTGAACCCAGAGAGCAGAATTTCACAGAGACCACGGTCCTTCTCATGACAACCCTATGCACATCATTTCCCCAACTTTATGGATGGGAAAACGAAGGCTCAGAGTTTCTAAGTGACAGTGGAGCTGGAACGGACTCAGTCTCCGGCCCGAGGGCTGGCTGCCTCAGCTGCTGTACCCCAGCCTCACAACAGGAAGGACATGACACGTGGCGACACACTGGGTACCCAGCCCACTCTCAGGGGGAGGCCCCGCTAGAGGCCTAGACTTCACCTGCATGCAGGGACTCCCCCCCCTCGAACCCCGCAGCTCTAAGATTACAAAGGTGAGAGAAAAGTAAAAGAGTGACATGCCCAGAGCCAGCATCTGCCTCTGTGAGACCCCGATTAGAACAACGTGCAGATCCGAATTGCAGATCTGGGCTGTGGGGAAGTCCTTCCAGACCCCCGAGGAGCTTGTACACGTGTCCCAAGAGGGCAGGCATGGGTGTCCGTGCTGCACAGAGGGTGTTAGCCAGTGTCGGAGTGGGCTGAAGACCGCCCCCCCGGCAGGCAGGGACCACGACCAGAGCCCCCACCTTCCTTGCTCTCACAACTGGCCTCAAGCCCCACAGACGTCAGGCCTTGAAGAGGGAGCCAGGGAAGGTGTTCCGGAACGAGCCTCGGACCACCTGGCCCCAAGAAGCCAGAGTAGGAAGAGACGGGAGCAAGCAGGCTCATTTCTCACTCGAATTCCTCAAGCCTGGCCCGTGCGGGAGACGTGGGGAGGAGGCAGTGAGTAAGCCGGTTATGAGGCAGGAGTTCTAAACTGGACTAGATAAGATGTTTTCTTTTGTTTTGAAGAAAAGCAACCTGGGCACAATGACTCACGCCTGTCGTTCCAGCACTTTGGGAGGGGGAGGCGAGAGGATTGCCTGAGCCCAGGGGTTTGAGACCAACTTGGCGAGACCTCGTCTCCACAGCAAATTAAAAAACTAGCCAGGCGTGGTGGTGCACTGTAGTTCCAGCTACTTGGAAGGCTGAGGCAGAAGGCCCGCCTGAGCCAGCAAGTCAAAGCTGCGGTGGCCGTGAGTGGGCCACTGCACCCCAGCCTGGGCGACAGAGTGAGACTCTGGCTTAAAAACACAACCTGAGAAGTCTTGTAATTGTTCCAGGAATCATTAAGGGAGAGAAAGGGAGAATCCACAGAGCACAGGGGGTGACAGAAAAATACAGAGCTGCCTCGGAGACATCCCATAGGCCAGACACCTCAGTCATCTTCTTACCTGGCGTTCCATCATGGCCTGCTCTGTCATCAGCTTTCCTCATTTTTGCCTCTCGTGTGCCCCAAAGAGCTCTCTGTCCAGTCCTGACGCCAGCTTGCAGGGGTGCCCTTTCAGCTCATGGCTGACAGCTGGCAATTGTTCGTTTCTGGGATTCGTGTCCTCCTATTCCGATTTTTCGACAGCCTAAGGTCAAGGCACAGTGATCCTGCAAAGCCCCAGCTGGGTTTCGGTCGACGATCACAGGTCAGGTTCTCCACGCCCCAGAGGGACGAATTCTAAAACCCTGCCAACTGGCTTCCTGAGACCCTTCTCGCTCATCGTGGGCAGTGCCCGAGCTGAGCCGACAGCCCTGTGTCTGCTGAGCAGCTGGGGGACATGGCCAGCTTGTCTTCCTGTGGATGGGAGCCAGGGCCTTGTAGGGCCAGAGGTGGGTAGTGGAGGCCTTGCACTTTTTTCAGAAAGACACAGACCTGGGGCAGAGAGAGAGTCAGCCTAACATCTCTGCCTCAGTGGATTAAGTGAAAACTGTGATAGACCCTTGGGAAAACCATGAGACTTCACAAAAGGGAGGCAGATAGCTCCACGTTTTTGAACTGAAATGTTTATTGGAAATTGAATTCTTCTGAGAGAGTTGAACTCCTAGCAGGCCTCGGGTATCTCCGCTAAGAGCAGAAAACTGGGCATGCAAAGTCAGGCCGATGCTGGGACCCCTAAAAGGAAGCCAGAGGGGAGTGTAGGGGATGGCCAGGGCGGCCTCCATGTTACTTGCCACACCACGGACACACCTTTACGAGCATCCAAGAGTGGGCACTTTTTTTTTTTGAAAGCAAGATTTATTGAGAGGACAGAAAAGCTCCCACTGTGGGAGGGGACCCAAGGGGATTGACGGGGCGGCACTTCTATGCTTACCTTTATGCTATGCTTGTTTTTGATTTGTGCTTTATCTCACACATTATTTGTTTTTAGGTAGTCATTTATCTTAAAATATCCAAGAGGATCAGCTCATGCATTTATACATTCATTTGTTCAACAGTTATTTGTGGAGTACCTCTTCTATGCTGAGTTTCCAGGCTTAAATTCCCAAGTTTTTAATATATCCAGACCCTGGGGCGAAGTCTCAGAAAAACCAAGGCCTCTACTCAAGCTGCAGAAAGGTGTGTGTGAGAAGCATACATTTTAGGGCAACCAAAGGTTTTCCGGAGAAAAGAATATGAAAAAAGACGTGACTTTCACTTTGTGTTCCTGTTTTCCTGGGTGCTTCAATCACAGATTGAACTTTCAAGATGGAGCCTGAGCACACAGCAAGTGTTATCTGCTTCTTTCAACCTTTGTTGGGAATCAGAGCACCTGGATGGTGCTTTTTACCTGATTAGTCTGAAATGTTGAGCACGGACTACTTGAGTGTTATACAGTTGTGGATTTTTAAAAATTGTAATTTTTACGTTCTTTCAGAACAAGATGGAAGTAGGACTTTACAACTTGCATGCCTACGTCCGTGTCCCTTGACTGTTCCATCGTGTTTCCGACGTTTAAAATACTTTTCCTTTTGAAATGTGTTGGGAGCAAAGTGGGGTGGCAATGAGAAGCAAGGACAGCCTCAAGGAGGGACTGCCCCCCATGCCCTCCGCCCACCGAGGGAAGTGACTTGGATTGCCTTTCGCTTTTAGCCCCACTCTCGTGTCGGTAAAGAAATGACTGCGTGAGCTCAGCCTTGGCCCCCAGCGCTGGGCCAGCATGCAGGTAGTGCTGCCGGTACAGTCGGTATACCAGATGTCTACACCTTTATTCCAGCCTCA
>CAUYQG010044848.1:0-31251 GCA_963574415.1 Tarsius wallacei | reverse complement strand
CCCAAAGTAGATAGTGGGCCACTTCTCGGAACAACTGATTACAATCTCTTAACAAAATGGCTACTCTGAAATCTTATATTCTATATATCTATACTAAACTCAAACCTATGAATCTAATACAAAAAGGCTTGTAATATGTGAGGCTCTCAAAAGTGTCCTGAGTTGGAATTATACTTATGTAATGGCCAAAACTGCAGCCTGTGAGAAACAGAAACAGTGAGCTTTCACAGTTAACCATGCCTGCTGTAGTTTCAGAGCCTCATGCTCAGATCATCAGAGTTATTTCTGGCTAAATATGCTAAATATTAGAGGGGGAGGTAACGGCTTCAACAGCTCCCGAACATGTCCTAGCAGTCTCGGTGTCTTTGGCCCTCCTGATTTCTAAGGTTCAGTGAGCCTCCGTGGCCGGGTGCCAACACTGGGCCACCCTTGGACAACCATGACTTGTAGCTGGTTCGCTGCAGTCTCTGCCTCCATAGGCCTTCCCTGGATCCCTGTGTGTCTTCTCTCCTTATATGAACAGCAGTCATGCTATTGCTCTGTGTTACCAAAAATGTCAAACACTGGAAACTTAGCCTGCTAGAATTTTTGCTTTTATTTAGTAACTTACTTAGAATTGTTTGATCTAATTATATCTAATTATATACAAACTGAATGCTTAATATTCTCCTTTAAACTTGGCAAAGAAATCAACTGACCATAAGAAAATGTGGATTCCCATGGACAATAGCCAGCTGAGATGTGGACACTTATGAGGACACATGCTCAGCCACAGGATGACAGTCTGCAAAGATGGCACCAAACAGGTTGGAAAGGAGACATCTCTGGGCATACAACTCAGCTCGACAGAGATGTCTGTTGAAAGAATTCCGAAAAATAACCTATTGCTTATTCTTCTGATTGAGAAATCCTGCCCTCAGTCCCCACCTGAATTAAAGATAGTATAGCTTGTTTATAGTTTAAAAAAATCTTGAACATAGCTTTTTTGTGGGGAAACAATTTAACCCACCCCCACCCCTTTCTCAGAAAACAGACCTGTAGGCTCATGGAGAGGGAGAGACACACAGAATGGCTTTGTCTAGGGTTCAAAGACAGATACTCAGTAAGTGGATCTTGGGACACAGATCTATGTTGATGGTTGTTAGACACATTATTGAAACTTCCTAAAATACAAACATTCCTTTTCCATGTATAATACAACAGAATTTTTGCAATGTTTTTGAGAATAATGACTCTCACCTATAGATCTCTAAGTTATGGCTCACCGGCAGACCTCTAAGTTATGACTAAGAAAGGGATAGGGTACCGCAATCTCAAAATTTCTGTCTTAAAAGTTTATTTTTTTAAGATTAGAAAATACAGTTTATTTAGAAAGTAAATTCGAGAGAGAAAGAGGAGATTCACCTCTCTAAGGCAGGGGAGGGGGGCCAAAGCTTACGAAACATGGCCTGGCCATAGCTCAAAGAGTACATGGCCACACCATGGCTTAGCAAGGCAACGGCTGCAATGGCCTGGTAATGGCCAAAAGTTGATTTTTAAAGTACGCATTATGCTTATCCACTTCAATAGACTCTTTTGTGAAAGAAGAATGTCCAGGCTTAAAAAGAGTGATGCTGAAATGGAAAATGGCACAAAATATGCCTCTCACTAGCTATAAGGGGTCAGAGGAACAGGCTCTTTGTTAAATTTACAGATCCCAGAACAGGAGGACATGGAGGTTCCAACTGCACCCTTCTCTTTTCTTTTTTTGTCCTTTAAAAAGCCTTGTCCATATTTGTGTGGACATTCCAAAGCCCATGTCCAAGCATCATTCATTTCCCCAAACAGATGCCTCTCAGCCCTGCCTCTGGGTTAAGGATATGTTTACCTGAGGCAAGATCTGTTTAAAGGGGACCAGCACCGGCCCCCAAGGTGAGTTTATGGCCATTCAGGCATGGAATTCAGGGTCCCAGGTACCCAGCATATGATCCAGAGGTGAGAAAAAGCTCAGACTCTGGGAGATCACAGAGTTGGGTTCTATAATGAAGGCAGAAGAGGCCCAGATTGAGGCTCTCTCAAGTGGGGGGCCCGAGAGTAGGGGCTTAGTGTCCCAGATCTAAAGGAAGGATGCTAGGAAGTCTGGTCTCTATTTCATTATGTTAGTAAACTCTGCTTAGAACAGGAAAAAGTCCTCCATTAACACCCACATTTCCTTTTCTAAGATGACAGCCATCAGTGCAGTAGCATTCTACATTCACTTTCATTGTGACTCCTATCATTGCTTGGTTTGGTTTACATACTACTGTAGACAAATAAAAATAGAATCTCTCAAGCTGGGTGTGGTGGCATGTGACTGTATAGTCCCAGCTACTTGGGAGGCTAAGACAGGAGAATCGCTTGAGTCCAGGAGGCTGATGTGGATGACATAGTAAGACCTCATCTCAAAAAAAAAAATCAGATTTCTTATCGTTATTTGCTATACAATATTTCTCTTATTTTGATTAGGAGGTTGTTATAGGTTAACTGCCAAATATTAAAGGACTTCAAAGTAGGGAATGTGCCCCAGATGGGACCACAGAAAAATATACAAAAATATCCCAATGTCTCTCTGGATCTTGGCTTAAATTTTGAGTATTATGTGGGTTGCTGTTGTGAAGTTAGGGAACTGAGTTAAGAGAGGAATTAGAAAAATGTCATCACTGGAAAAGAACTACTTGGGAAGTGTATTCCCTTGAGTTGGTCCTTAGATACCATACTGGATGTACCAAGGACAAGGACATCATAAAAAGGTCCTAGTGAATTTCAGTAGACCACACTGGATGTAGTCTAAAGACCCTCATCATATTTATGCTATCTCAAGAAACCCAGGAAAACTATGATTGTCAGGGGTTGCCTGTCCTGTTAGTGATAGGAATACGGATGGTGTTTTGTACTTAAGGATATTCATCATAAGATTATTTATAGTTTTAAAACACTGAAAGCAAATATTTAACAATTCTGTAACAGCATGGCACATTTATTCAAGGGTAGACTGCAGACATTAAAATCATGCTATAGTACAACATCTAACAATATAGAATATTCTCATGACTGTATTAAATAAAGTGGGCTGTACTTAATATGATTTAAACTTAAAGAAAGGAGAATAATTTATAGGTATTCATATGATAAGCCTAACCAAGGATATCAAAGCATTAATGATGGTGATTCTCAAATTGCGGTTTTGTATTTTTTCCTTAGTTTTCTGAATTTTGCGTATCTTCTTCAATGGATAGATCATATTTTAGTAATGAAAAATAAAGATGGTGAATAAAAACATCAAGCTATTTAAAAAATAATTAAATTATAGCTTGGTGTAAAGGTAAATTCATGAAATACAAGAGCTAAATCTGTCTTCTCTTTCCTTTTCTTCTGTTTTCATGACTTCTGAGGTTGTGACTCATGCCTATCTATAGAGAACATTACTTTATTTATGTGCCAAAGTGACAATAGCTTTCTTTTTGAAAAGAAGATGTTGATACTTAAGGTGGTCCAAAACATGATACCAATGGCAGTAACACAAATACTTGCACACGTTAATATAACACCTGACAGTTCATAAAATGTCTTCGTACTTGTCTGTGAAAGGCTAGATCTGCCCAAGAAAAAGATTTCCATCAAGCGTGAGAGAGAAAAGCATTATATGAGGCCAATCTAAATAACCCTTTATTATATAACAATAATCATTTAAAATAGAAAAAAAAACCCCAAAAAAACCCCCCAAAAAACTCCCACATACTTTTATCTCCCAAATGGAAATATACAACTCGGCCTCAACTGAAGATTCCCATGAGTTGCTTGAAAGTGACAAATTTGAGTCCTGCCCAGTGGAAACGCATCTGGGCTGCTGCTTGGACACGGTATGTTCCTCTCCACTCACCTCCTTTCCACTAAGGAAAGACCAACGCATTCTATGAAGGTATGAGGGAGCACAGTCAAATGCACAAAATGGCTCCCCGTAGCTTGTTTTAGAACCTACTACTTCACAGACTTTTCACTAGTCATATTTTAGGTGCAAGATAAGGCAAGCTTTACACCACACCATGAGAGAATCAGCTAGAAACAACCTGAGCATCTGCCTTTCCCAGGAAAGAGATACCATTCCATTGACTTTATGACATGTGGTGCAGGATTGTACTATGGACTTTTGTTAAATTATGTGTATTAAAAGGCTCATTTCCCGGCCAGGCGGAGGCAACAGGATTGCCTTCAATCCCAGCACTTTGGGAGGCAGAGGCAACAGGATTGCCTGAACCCAGGGGTTTGAGACCAGCCTGGGCAACTTGGGGAGACCTGTCTCTACAATAAGTCAAAAAATTAGCTGGCATGGTGGTGCGCACCTGTGGTTCCAGTTGGAAGGCTGAGGTAGAAGGATCACCTGAACCCAGCAGGTAGAGGCAGCAGTGGCCATGAGCATGCCACTGCACTCCAGCCTGGGCGACAGAGGAAAACTCTGACGCAAAAAAAATGCTCCTTTCTGTCTTCTATAGTTCATATTTTTTATTCTTAGATGTTCTAATCTTTATTTCTTGGATCAATTCTAAGAAATGTACTAAAATTAATCGGGGAGGTGAGAGGAATGAACTTTCAAGAGATAACTAAAAAGTGGTTTGGTAGTTATTTATTGAGCATCCCTGAATCCTTACCAAGGATTCAAGAAATTACACCTGTTAGAATAAGCAAATAATATGAGAATTGAGCCAGTCTTGGCAATTAACTTCAGAGAGGTTGCTGTGAGGTTCTGTGTTTAGTTAAATTTTCCCAACACTTCACCTAATTGAAAGGGAGGCTATGCAGAAATTATATCAATTATTTGGAGCAAAAGGAAATGTTAAGACATAGGGAACACTGGTTAAAAGCATGCGCTTTGAATCTAGGAAGACCTTATTTAAAATTTCTTCTCTGGCCGGGCGCGGTGGCTCACAGGTTCAAGATCAGCCTAGGTAACATGGAGAGACCTCATCTCTACAATAAATAAAAAAAATTAGCTGGGTGTAGTTCTAGCTACTTGGAAGACCGAGGTGGAAGAATCACCTGAGCCCAGCAGGTCGAGGCTTCGGTGGCCATGAGCAGGTTTCCACTGCACTCCAGCCTGGGTGACAAAGTGAGACTCTGACTAAAAAAAACCCAAAATAAAATAAAATTCTATCTTCATCGCTTCTCTTTCTAAGATTCCATGTCCTCACTTGTAAATATGGTGGCGGCAGGGTGTGGGGGGGCGGTCCTACCTACATTCCAGTGTTGTTGTAAGAATTAAACAAACCAATAATAATATATAATTGCACACATTGATATAGCACTTGACAGTTGATAAAACGTCTTCATAATTGCCTGTGGAAGACAAGTTCTGCCCAAGAAAAATATCTTCACCAAGCATGAGAGAGAAAAGCATTATATGAGACAGTAAAACAATCAAACTAGCCCTTTAGTCTGTAATAATTGTCATTTAAAATAACAGCATAAAACATCCTAAACAAAGTACTTAACATACTCGGTACATTAGGAACATTAGGTAAATTGGACCCCTGCAGCGTTACCATTCAATATCATATAATGTGATATCCATAATGTAACCAAAGGTGTACTTGGCTAAAGTTCTTCTGAATTGATAACAGGAAATAAAGGACACCCACAGAAGGATCCTATCTACGTGGACAATTAACCATGGGTGCATGAGAAAATATCAAATCTCAACAGAGATTTCAACTGGACTACATGTATATGGGACAAAAAGAACATTTTCTGATGGTAGTCGTATTCTGTTTTCGTCTGTGTGTGATACTGTAATAGAATACCCAGGATCAGCTTAATCAAAGAGGAAAAATAGATTTTCTCACAGTACTGAAGGCAAGGAGGTCAAGGTGGAAGCATCTGGTTTGGTAAGGGCCTTGCATCCTTACATGGCAGAAGTAAAAGAATAAGTGTCAGCCAGATGCTGCCTGAACCCTCTTTTAAAGAGCTCTAATCCCGTTAATGGGGAAGCAGTCCCCATAGACTAATCATTTCTTAAAGTACTTTGGCAACACCTGAATTTTAGAGGGGATTAAGTTTCAACATAAATTTTAGCGGGAATGGAAACATTCTGACCCTAAACAGAAAGTATGGTTGGCTAAAATAAAAATAAAGGTGACATATTATGTCAAGTAAATTTAGTGAATTTTAAATTTCAAAACTTCTGGTTTGGGATTAGTACCCATTGAGAATGATGATGACCTGATCAAAACCCCAAATGCCCATGCCATAAGAGATAAGATAGACAAGTGGAACCTCACGAAACTGAAAAGCTTCTGCAAAGCAAAATAAACCATCAAGAGAACAGGGAGACAGTCCACAGAACGGGAAAAAATATTTACCAACTGTATTTCTGACAAAGGTCTAATATCTAGAATCTGCAAGGAACTCAAAGGTGCTGAAAAAACCAAACAGCCCTATTAAAAAGTGGGCAAAGATATGACTAGATACTTCTCAAAAGAAGACATATGAGCAGCCAACATATACATGAAAAAAATGCTCAGCCTTTGTAGTCATCAAAGAAATGCAAATTAAAACCACACTGAGATACCACTTAACTCCAGTCAGGATGGCCATCATCAATAGCTCAAAAAACAACTGATGCTGGAGAGGATGCAGCAAAAAGGGAACGTTTCTACACTGTGGGTGGGAGTGTAAACTAGTAAGCCTCTATGGACAACTGTGTGGCGATTTCTAAAAGACCTAAAAAGTGACCTCCCATATGATCTCACAATCCCCCTACTGGGAATATACCCAGAGGAACTCAAATCACTCTATGAAAAAGGTACCTGCACACACATGTTTATTGTGGCATTATTCACAATAGCAAAAACATGGACTCAACCATGCTGCCCATCGAACGTGGACTGGATAAAAAAAATATGCTAAGTATACTGATGGAATATCACACAGCCATAAAGAAAGACAAACTTATGAACTTTGCAGCAACTTAGATGGACTTAGAGTCTATGATACTCAGTGATTGACCACAGAAACAAAGACCTGAGTACAACATGTTCTCACTCATAAGCAGACACTGAACGATTATCATAATACTATAAGAAAGGGATTGGCAGTAGTGGAAAACTGCCAGAGGGGAGGGGACACTTCATCAATAAGGGGACGTGATCTTAAACCAAGTGAAGTGGGGACCAAAGGGAGATCCAAACTACCTATATAATGACCATGTGTATATCTAATCCTAAATGGTGCCCCGCATCTTTAAAATAGAATTTAAAAAAAGAAAATGATGATGAGCAACAAAGTTTTAATGCTGAACTCACATCTCTATTTTTTTAAACTTTTGATTATTTTAATTAATTAATTAATTAATTAATTTTTGAGTTGGAGTCTCACTCTGTCACCTAGACTGGAGTGCAGTGGCCGCTCCTGGCCACTGCAGCCTCGATCTGCTGGGTTCCGGCGATCCTTCCACCTCAGTCTTCCAAGTAGCTGGAACTACAGGTGTGCGCTACCACGCCCGGCTAATTTTCTTTTGTGATTTATTGTAGAGATGAGGTCTTGCCAAGTTGCCCAGGTGGGTCTCGAACCCACGGGCTCAGGCAGTCCACTCACCTCAGCCTCCCAAAGCGTGGGATTACAGGCTGAGCCACCGAGCCCAGCTGATTTTTTTATTTTAAACATGTGGGGTACAATTCAAGATTAGGTGTACAAATGTTTATTATGCAGGTACTCTTGTTCATTATGCAGGTGCCCCCTCCCCCCCTTCCTGGCAGTTTGCCACTACTGCCAATCCCTTTCTACAGTAGTATGATAATTGTTCAAGGTCCACTTATGAGTGAAAACATGTGATACTCGGTTCTTTGTTTCTGTGGAAGATCACTCAGTATTCAGTCCCATAATCTCTATTTTTAAAAGGATTTTTTTTTTCAAAATGTTGGCTTTACTTTTAGAATTTTTGAATTTAGTTCTTTATTACACCACTTGGCATTTTGTTTTATCTTACCTCCTCTCCCCAAATTTGACTATTTTTGGGAGGCTAGGATAGTGTCTAACACAGATTTGACCTTTCCCAAAATACTTAGTAGAGCATTTGACACATAGTAGATACTCAATGCATACACATACACACGTAAATTAGACGATGCGTCTATTACTTGTCTTTTAGCATGTGCATAATATTTATTGACTACTGAGATAAAACTTTACACTTATTATCTTATTTAATTCTCTGAGCAAAACTGGCAAGTTGGTATTGTTATTCCTATTTTGCAAAACAAAAACAACTGAAGTTTAGAAATATTCAACCATAAGGTCATCATTAAAAAAAACCAAAACACCAAATTAGGTACTAAAGGAATGTGTCCCAAGACAATAAAGGGCATATTTGATAAACCCACAGTTCACAATATACCTAAAGGTGAAAAATGGAAAACCTTTTCTCTAATATCTGGAACAAGACAAAGATGCCCATGCTTGTCACTTCTATTCAACATAATACTGAAAGTCATTGCCAGAGCAACTAGGTAAGAGAAAAGCAATAGAAGGTATTCAAATTGAAAAGGAAGATGTGAAATTGTCACTGTTTGCTAACGACTTGATTTTATATAGAGAAAAACCCTAAAGGCTCCACCAGAGAAATGTTAGAATTAATACATGAATCTGTTAATGTTGCAGTATACAAAATCAGCACAAAAAAATTAGTAGCATTTCTATTCACCAACAATGAATTACTTGTAAAAGAAATCAGAGGAATCACATTTGTAATAACTATGAAAAATAAATTATGAGTGAATTGAACCAGAAAGTGAAAGATATATACCCCGAAAATTATGAAACATGGACAAAAAAAATTGAAGAAGACATAAATGAATGAAAAGATATCCTGTGTTTCTGGATTAGAAAAATTAATATTGTTAAAAATGTCCACATTACTCAAAGCAAGCTACAAATTCAATGGAATCTTATCAAAATTCCAAAGTTATTTTTCATAAAAGTAGTAAAAGAAATTCACATGGAACCAAAAACTATATAAATAGGCAAGGCAATCACAAGCAAAAAGAAAAAAAAAACTTGGAGGCATCACACTACCTGATTTTAAAGTATACTACAACGCTATAGTAATTAAAACAATATGGTACTGGCAAAACAAATGAACACATCAACCCATGGAACAGAATGGAGAGCCCAGAAGTGAGTCTACATATATATGGTCAATTGATTTTCAACAAAGGTACCATGAATTTACAATGGGAAAAAGATATCTCTTGAATAAATGGTACTGGGAAAGCGTGATGTCTACAGGGAAAAGAATGAAAACAGACCCATATACCTTATAAAAATTTAACTGAAAATGGATTAAAGACTTAAAAGTAAAATCAAAAGCTGTAAAAGTACTAGAATAAAACAGGGAAAAAATCCCTGACATTGATCTGGGCAATAATTTTCTTTTTTTCTTTTCTTTTTTTAAATTTTGATGTCTAAAGCACAGGAAACAAAAGCAAAAATAAACAAATGTGATCTCCCAGGACTAAAAACTTTCCGAGCAACGAAGAAAACAATTTGCAGTGTGACGAGACAAACTACAGATTGGAAGAGCATATTTGCAAACCATACATCCAATGGGACTAATATCTAAAATATGCTTTAAATAGTAAAATCTATAAAATACATTTTAGATAGTAAACTCAAATAACTCAATAACAAGAAACCAAAAAACATGATTAAAAGTTTGGTAAGAGACCTGAATAGGCATTTCTCAAAAAACCACACACAAATGGTCAACAAATATATATTTTTAAATGTTCAGCATCTTTAATCATTAAAGAAATGCAAATTAAGACCACAATGAGATATCACCTTACATTTGTCAGAATGACTATCCTCAGAAAGACTAAAGATAAGTTTTGGTGATGATGCAGAGAAAAGAAAACCCTTGTACATTGTTGATCGGCATGCAAATTAGTACAGTCTATGAAAAACTGTATGAAGTTTCCTTATAATGCAGGAATTGGATTATATGGAACTGCCATATAATACAGCAACTTCACTTCCCACAACACTCTGATTCCTCATAGGATTAGATAAGAATGTTCTACACATTGTAGATTTTGTATATTTTTGATTAGCAGTTTTTAAAAAAAAACACCCAGGCCGAGCTCGGTGGCTCAGCCTGTAATCCCTCGCTTTGGGAGGCCGAGGTGAGTGGATTGCCTGAGCCCGTGGATTTGAGACCCGCCTGGGCAACTTGGTGAGACCTCATCGCCACAATAAATCAAAAAATTATCCTGGTGTGGTAGCGCGCGCCTGTAGTTCCAGCTACTTGGAAGGCTGAGGCGGAAGGATCATGGGAGCCCAGCAGATCGAGGCCGTGGTGGCCGGGAGTGTGCCCCTGCACTACAGTCTGGGTGACAGAGTGAGACTCCAAAACACACACACACACAAACACCCACATGATATACTTCACAGGCACAGGCAGGTACAGGCTAAGATCGAGATCAAAGTAGGGACTCAGCAAATTGCAGGTGAATTAAATCAACCCAAGCAACACATAATTTCATTTGGCTGGTGACATCCTGTATTATATTTTTCTATAAAGTTGAACATCACACCCATAAAGTTGAACATAGCATAGCATGAAATTAAGTGAGGTGATTTTGGCGAATAGTAGAAAAGGATAATATGTAAGTGAGGTTGAATAGTTGAGAAACATGGAGGAACAATTTTAAGCCAGCTGCGAGTTCCTTCCATGTTCTTGGTTTTTAACAATCAAGGGAAAGGCAGAAATACAATCAGTTACACGAATCATAGTGAAAAAAGACATCAGTTTAGGGGGAGCATAGACAGATCTGGTTCTAAGCCTTCCTGAATGAGTTCTCACTGAGTAGAAACTGACATTATAGTGAGCAATGACGTTAAAGAGAACAACACATTTCCAAAAGGCATTTCTTATTCTTCATTGTGGGTCAAACGCTTTGGGGACATTGCAAAATGGTAAAATATCTGCCTTGGGGATGGATTGAATACAGAGGATGCAAGGTAGAAAATACATATATCAGCCGGGCGTGATGGCTCAAGCCTGTCATCCCAGCACTTTGGGAGGACGAGGCGAGAGGATTGCCAGGGCTCAGGGGTTTGAGACCCGCCTGGGCAACCTGGTTGAGACCTTGTTTCTATGATAAGTCATGAAAAATTAGCCAGGCGTGGTGATGCATGCCTGTAGTTCCAGCTACTTGGAAGGCTGAGGCTGAAGGATGGCTGGAGCCCAGTACGTCAAGGCTGGGCTGGCCGTGAGCATGCTACTGCACTCTAACCTGGGCGACACAGTGAGACTCTGACTCCAAAAAAAAAAAAAAAAAAGAAAGAAAGAAAATACATATGTCATTGCTCATAAAGTACACTTTTTTTTCTCTGAGATATTTTGCTATAAAATTTAGTTACTTGGCATTGTGACCCACATCATGCGTGTTTGTAATTGGCAGAGTCAGGGAACATAATCGTGCTAGGAATTAAAGAAACTGCAGAGAAGGATTAGAGGGAAGCATTTTTAACAAATCCCTTTTAAAAGACTCTGCAGCATTTCCTCTTATTTTGTTTACTTCAGACAACAGGTAGGACTTGGAGCTTCCGGGCAATTTGCTTTTGCATTTTCTAGTCTTGTGACTATAAAGAGGAGACAGTTTGTCCTGAGTGTTTTGATGTCATCTCCAACATCTAACAAATTCTCTTGGAAGGAAGCAATGAATGCATCAACAGCTATGAGAAAAATGTTCTTCATTAAATCGTCCTCATCAGGAAACACGCCACATGTTATCTTGGAAAGAGCTTGTTCTTTGAGATCAAGTACACTCAACACCTCCATGTAGTAGCTATATGAACTTGGACAGGTTTTTAATCCCTCTGGTCTTTGGGTTTCTTGTGTATAACATTATGCTTATGGTAACCATTGTAGTGGTTAGGATTCCTTGCCAGCAGTGGATACTGGTAAATTTAAAAGAAAGGGAATTTACCGGAAGAATGTTGGAGAAATTCGCAGAATATACTGAATTGCATGTAGGCAGGACGCAGGGTTGCTGTGGGCATTTGAAAGTAAGAAATACTTTAAAATTGCCTCAGATAACATTGCTGTATTGAATGTTCTCCGCTGCTTTTCCTCCCACCTTAAACCACTCTGATCGAGTTTTAGGATTCCAGAGGCTAGAGTCCAATTGCCCTACCATGATAGCTTGACTAGGAGAACCCAGGATGCTTTAAGTTACAAACTTACAAAGATCACACACACGGATGAGGAGTAATACTCCCCAAAAGATGTTTGCCACAAGAAGAAGAAATAAATGCCAAATAGTCAGAAGGGAAAAACATCTACACTATACCTTCCATTATGGAATTGGTGAAGCTTAAATTATATGACATTCATAAAACCCTTGGCACCTAAGAGACTACCTTGGAGTAAAAGCTCCATGAGGGCAAGAATTTTGCTTTATTCGGTGCTTCATCTAAAGCACCAAGAGTAATAACTTGCAAAAGTAGGTGCACAGTTAGCATTTTTGTGAAAACTTCTTTTAGAGACAGGTCTCGCTCTGTCACCCAAGCTGGGTGGAGGTCAGTGGTGTGATCCTTGCTCTCTGCAGCTTTGAATTCCTGCGCTCAAGCCATCCTGCTGCCTCAGCCTCCTGAATAGCTGGCATTAATTGTACCACCACACTTTGATTAATACTTGTTGAACGTGGACTCATAGTGCAAGTGTGTGTCTCTCTTTTTCTTTGTTTCTTTCATCCTGACTCCTTTTACTAGTTAAACTTGATAGGAAATGACAGTTTCCAGTCAAAGGTCTTTCCAATAAATGGCATTTAACATCATATGTTACTTGTACTACGTGGTGATCACATTTCCACATGAATGGGATTAGTGCCCTTATGAAAGGGGGTCAAGGGAGCAGTTTGCTCCTTTTACCATGTGAGGACATAGAAAGAAGGCACCATCTATGAACCAGTAAACAGGACTTTATCAGACACCAAAGCTGCCGGCAATGTGATGTTGGACATCCAGCCTCCAGAGTCATGAGACTGACTCCTTTTACTAGTTCATCCTGACTCCTTTTACTAGTTAAGCTTGATAGGAAATGACAGTTTCCAGTCAAAGGTCTTTCCAATAAATGGCATTTAACATCATATGTTACTTGTACTACATGGTGATCACATTTCCACATGATCTTTGGATTTTCAGTTGCCCATGGAAGCCAAAAGAAAACCATTAACAGGGCTTTAGAGTGTGGTGACATTTCTCTCAACACTTTCAGCAATGCGCTCATATCTATTTTTCAATCTGAATGTCTGTCTCTGAGAGCCAGAAATCTTTAATTCCATCTTCTCTGCCTTGACACTGTTTCCTATGATTTTAAATCTCATCCTCTGGATATTTTACATGACTCCATAATTATTTATTTTCGTGATCAAAGTTGCTGGGTGGATCCGTGTGTCACAAAAAGAGCCAGAGCTTAAAGACGAGAGCTGCCAATGGACCACCTAGAAGTTTTCCCTTACAGAAGAAGATTATTTGTTACAAAGTTGAGCAGCACAAAATTGTGTTGCTCAACTTTGTACCAAATAGTCTGTTTCTTAATGGTGCTGGACAGGAAAGAAGCAGGTCTTTAAAAAGAATTAAAAGTTATCTTGACATATCCAAATGAGTCCAAATCACTTGGAATTGTATTGTCCAAGGTGCACATGATAGATACTACTAGGTGATTATGCACAGTCCAAAGCATACAGTCTTAGTTGATTCTTTGTGTATATGAAGGGCAGTGTGAGGACATGAATTGAGCACAGGCTTGGAAGTAAAAGGAATCTAGGTTTGAATCTTGCCTCAAATTTCATGAATTTGAGTAGATCTGACTTCCTTCTCTGAACGTCAGTTTCCTTTCCTGAGAAATGGTCATACAGCTCCCTAGGTGGTTGTTCTAGATACCAACTTTTGTTATAATTCACCTAGAAGGCATAAATATTCTGTAACCTCCTCAGAAAACATGGTTGTATTGAATGTTCTCTGCTGTTTTCCCTCCACCTTTAAATCACTCTGATTGAATTTCAAGGTCCCAGAAGAAAGAGTTCAATTGTCTTACCATGATAGCTTAACTAGGGAAACACAGGACACTTTAATTTACAGACTTACAATGATTACACACATAGATGAGAGGTAATTCCCCAAATTATTGTTTCTCACAAGAAAGGGAATAAATACCAAACAATCAAAAAAGAAAAACATCTGCAATATCTTACCATGATGGAACTGGTAAAGATTAAATAATGTAACATTTATAAAAACCTTGGTACCTAGAAGACTACCTTGAACTATAAGTCTGAGGTGGGAAGATTGCTTGAGTCCAGGGGTTCGAGGCTGCAGTGAGTTAGAATTGTGCCACTATGCTTCAGCCTGGGTGACAGTCTCTAAAAAACATTTGAAAAATTTTTAATTAGCCGGACTCGGTGGCTCAGCCTGTAATCACGCGCCTTGGGAGGCTGAGGTGAGTGGATTGCCTGAGCCCGCGGGTTCCAGACCTGCTGGGCAACTTGCTAAGACCTCATCTCTACAACAAATCAAAAAATTAGCCGGGCGTGGTAGTGCACGCCTGTAGTTCCAGCTACTTGGAAGGCTGAAGCGGAAGGATCGCCGGAGTCCAGCAGGTCAAGGCTGTGGTGGCCGGGAGCGGCCACTGCACTCCAGTCTGGTGACAGAGTGAGACTCTAACTCAAAAAAAAAATTTTTTTTTAAATTGAACATCTACTTTTGAAAGTTATTATTCTAGGAGCTTCAGAAGCATCATGGAATCAAGCAAACATTGAGGGTTCAGAAATATAGACCCTTACTCTTGTAGGATAAAGAAACCCATGCTGCTATGAGATATATTTTTTTAATAGATGAAAAAATATCCACTTACATACGGGAATGCTTAAAATTAAGCCCTGTTTTCATTACTAAATAGCCTTGGATAGATTGTTGGAGCATATTTTATAGGATTAAGAATCACCTTTCTGTCTAGTTTACAGAGTTGTATACAGTTTGAGAAACCCCCCAAAACATGTGAAATCGTGAATGGTAAGTTTCCATTAATGTCAACATTTAGTTAAACAGAGGTGTTCATATATTTTGTACTATTTTGTGTTAGGCCCAGTATTAAACTCTTCATATATATTAACCCAAGGATCCCGTGAACTTGGAAGTTATATTCTCCTACTTTGCACTTGAGGAAACTGGCACTTCCACTATTTAGGAATATTTCCAGGTCTCTATGGCTACCACAACAGAGCACCAAGCACAGAAGGGCTTAAAATAGTAAACTGATTCTCACACTTCTTGAGGCCTGAAGTCTGAAATGAAGGTGTTGGCAGGGTCATACTCCCTCTCAAAGGTGTAGAGTAGAACCCTTCCTTACCTCTTCCCAGCCAATCTTTGCTGTCCCTTGACTTGTAGATAAGTACCATCATTCTCTACCTCTCTCATGACATGGTGTCCTGTCTGTGTCTCTGTTTTTCCTTCTTTTGAGGACATCAACCACATTGGTTTAGATCCACTCTAATGACCTAATATTAACTAGATTACATCAGAAAATACTGTATTTTCAAATAAGGATGCATTCATAGGTGCCAAGAATTAGGACTTCAACACATCTTTGTTTTTTAGGGAAACAATTCAATTCATAACATAACTCAAAGTCAGCTATCAAAAAAGTGTTGAAATTTGAGCGCCAGTATGCTAGTTCCAAAACCTGAATTTCTGTAAGCCCTACTGTAATTGATTACAGAAATTCATTTATTTAGGCAGCAGCTGAGCGAGGACTGGTAGCTGAGTTTCATGATTCCCAGATCACTAGCTTTCATGTTGTGCTTGGCTGCCTCCCTCTCAGGAAAAAAAAAATACCAGCTAAAAATAACAGCAATTTCTATTTTAGTAGACTTTTTGTTGTTGTTGTTGTGTTTGAAATCCTGTTGCCTAAAGAAAAGTAGAATGAAAAGTGGACCATTTTAATGAATAGCGAGGAAAAAAATCCCTCTTCAACTCTGAGTTTGTTTTCAGAAGGGGATGACCATCCCCTCAGTCCTGTTCTGAGAATGATCATATGACACAGGCTTAGATTATAAGAATATTTTGTCTCCCTGGCTTCAGTGAGGGGTTGAGGGAAGGGCAAACACAACTAACCAGATCCATGAGATTCAAATATAGAACTAACATCCAACAATGCTCAGAAGAAAATATTAACACAGTTTTGCTTCCCATTCCAACTGGAATTGCTCAACTATTAAGAGGTAAACATGGAGATCATGGTGGCCAATGTCCTATTACAATGTGAGAAATCATTCTTCAGTGTGAGAAACCAACTGAAATTTTATTTTATTTCTGCCTAAGCCAATTTAAACTTTTATCATTTGCAACCAAAATATCTTTTATTGTATTTTTTATTGATATATAATAGTGGCACATACTTTTCAGATACATGTAATATGAGATATTTTGATGCACATCTGATACAGTGATACATTTGATATCTATTACGGTTTGACACATATCTCATACATACATATTTGACACAATGTGTAATGATTAAATCAGAGTAATTGAGATATTTACCACCTCAAACTTTTTTTTCCCCTTTGTGTCAGAAACATTAGAATTCTTTTTAACTATTCTAAAATATACGAGGAGGAATAAAAAAAAAACCCCACAAAATTATTTTTTGGAGGGCAGCCCCTTGTCGTACAGGCTTCCCCATTAGGTTAGTATTCTAAGAACTCAATGGCAGCTATTTAAAAAAAATTCTTTCATCATATTTGCCCATTTCATGATGGGTGATTTACAAGCACACCTGCCCACACCATGCTGGGTACTCAGCGGTTTTTGACCAAAAATGGCATGACCCCCATGCCCTATCTTTCCTATTCACCTGATCTTGCCCTGAGTGACTTTTTTTGTTTGTTTTCCTGTATTAAAAAAGTCCTCAAAAGGAAATGTTTTACAGATGCAGAAGAGGTGAAACAAAAAATGGTGTATTGCATCAAACAGAGAGTACTTTGAAGATGACTGGAGTTTAAACATATGAGAATAAATACACAATTTTCAAATAAATAAAATTCAGGAATTTTGGGTCCCCGCTTGTACAACTTACTGTGAACTCTAATATTTTTACTGTACTATCAAATTCTAGAATTTATTTTTCTGTCCTACTGTATTTATTTATTTTTTTGAATCAGAGTCTCATTCCGTCGTTCAGGCTGGAGGGCAGTGGGACACTCACTGCATTGTCCCGCTGGGCTACAGCGATCCTTCTGCCTCAGCCTTCCAAGTAGCCAGAACCACAGGCACTCGCTACCACGCCAGGCTAATTTTTGATTTATTGTAGAGACGAGGTCTCGCCAAGTTGCCTGGGCTGGTCTCGAACCCACGGGCTCAGGCAATCCTCTTGCCTCGGCCTCCCAAAGTGCTGGGATGACAGGCTGAGCCACTGAGCCAAGCTATTTCTACTGTATTTTTATACCCCATCCCCTTCCTTTTTTAGCACCTGTTAACCATCATTCTACCCTCTACATTCATGACATACACTTTTTTTTACCTCCCGCATATGAGTGAGAACAAGTAATATTTGTTTTTCTGTGCCTGGCTTATTTCACTTAACATATTGACCTCCATTTAAATCCATGTTGCTGCAGATGACAAGATTTTATTCTTTTTTTTATGAATAATTACATTCCACTGTGTATATGTGTCACATTTTATTTATCCATGCATCTATTGATGGAAACTGAGTTGATTCCATATCTTGGCTACTGTGAATGGTATTATTAATATTGTGAATAATATTCATACAGCTGTTTATTGGAATTTGAGGCCATACATTTGGGAGTCAGGGTGATCATTTAGAACTTATGCCTTCTTTAAAAATGATTCCCTGTAGGAGGAAATAAATAAGTGGATTCTCATTGGAAAAAATATATGATCTTGATATAATGTAAACAAAGGAAAATGCCATTAGTTAACATGTGACTTGAATTTTTTTTAGTTATATTTATTTGGGGATAACATTTAATTACATTTACAAATTTTGGGGGGGGAGGTAGGAGTATGACTCTGTCGCCCAGGCTGGAGTGGCAGTGGCATGCTTACCGCCACTGCAGCCTTAACCTGCTGAGCTCAGGCGATTTTTCCACCTCAGCCTTCTAAGTAGCTGGAACTGCAGGCATGTGCCACCATGCCTGGCTGATTTTTTGATTTATTGTAGACACGAGGTCTCACAAAGTCGCCCAAGATGGTCTCAAACCCCTAGACTCAAAAATCCTCTCGCCTTGGCCTCCCAAAGTGCTGGGGTTACAGGATTGAGCCACTGTTCCCAGCCCACATTCATGATTTTTTTTGGAAGCTGGATTTATTAAGAGGATAGAAAAGCTCCCATAGTAGGAGGGGACCTGAAGAGGTTGCCCAAACATTCACAATTTTTAAGTGTGCTGAAGTAAGCAGCCTGTCAATCATCATAAAATCTCTTATATATGACGATTTCCTTATCTCAGACATTTCTTGAAGCCTCATTATAATGGACAAATCCTTGCATCAGCCCTTCTGTAGAAACTACTTTTTTTTAAGTATCCATTCTCTGGTTGTTGACTGAAAGTTCATAGAGCAACTTGCTTTCAAAGTCACATGAGTTTCATCACAGAAAAGAACAGAGAAAGATGAACAACAAGAATTTACTTAAATTGCTTGTTGTTTTACTACCTAGTACAATGGATAGACCAAGAAGCAGTCTCTCAATTGCCACTCCACCTGTCAAATTGTAATAATAAATGCAGGCAATATGAAGGGTCATTTGAGGAGATATGTTCAGCTATTGGAAAGATATGTCATTCATGGTTCTCAATTACAAACGCACTGTTCATCACAATGGAAGAACAAGGGTAGAAAGATAAAAGTCCTACTAAAAACTGTAGTCTTTCTTTAGATCAGAATGAAAACAAAACAAATTACTATATATGGGTACATTGGAAATGGGTCTCATTAAGGCAAAACACTGCTGTCTTTTCAAAGTAACTTGGCCAAGTTTAGCTTTATTAGTCTTTTGAGTCATGTGGAGTGATTTGGAAAATTAAGATAAAGACGGAATAACCCCAAATTGTTCCCAGTGTCAGGCTTATTAAGAGTACATATAATCTCCAGAGAAAGACCTGCATGAGTTTTAGCCCACTAAATACTGCCTGTTGTGAGCTATGTGAGCTTGGGCAAGTCACTAAATCTCTCTGTAAATCAGTATCTTCACTGGAAAACTGAGAATGACCATAGCATCTATCATATCGTTCTAATGTTTTTAGGTAGTATACACACAAAGACTTGAGACTGTGACCTAATATATAGCAATTTCTCTATTAATTATAGGAATTTTAAATATTAATCATTTTATTAAATATTCATATAATGGTGGCCAAATTTTTAACATCATACAAAGAGTTATTATAAATGTTGCCTTGTACATAATATTTTGTTTTGTTCTTATTTTTTGTTTTTTAAACTTTTTATTTTAAAGATGTGTGATACAATTCAGGGTTAGGTATACAAATGTTCTTATGCAGGCACCCTTGTTGATGAGGTGTGCCTTCCCATTCCCCAGGCAGACTCCCACTACTGCCAATCCTGCTTCCCTGCGCCCCTCCCAGCTGTTGCCTGCTACTGCCAATCCTTTTCTTATAGTATTACTATAATTGTTCAAGGTCTGCTTATGAATGAGAACATGTGATATTCAGTTCTTAGTTTCTGTGATAGATCACTCAGTATTATAGACTCTTAAGTCCATCCAGGTTGCTGTGAAGTTCATGATTTTATTGTTTATGGCTGCATATGTACATAATATTTAAAGAACAGCCTATTTATACACTCAACAAATATTTATCCAGCATCTACCATGTATGAGGTGCAATCTTGATAGGTTTTTTTCACTAGGATGAGTCAGTAAATAAAACGACACAATACTCTGCCTTTGGGTGTTTCTTTCTAATGGAATGGAAATGGTCAATACATGGTAAACTAAAAAGAAAAGTAAATAGAAGAAAATGTTCCAATGTGAAGATGCTTCTAGGAGAAAATGAGTATAGAAAGATATAGAGGATTAGAAGTTTCAGAGAGTGTGATTTTAAGTAGGGTAGTGTGTTAGAGTTCACCTATTGGTCATTCATACATACAATACACACACACATTTCTTCAAAAAATTCCTTATAGTTCTTTCTATGAATTTAATATGCGTAATATATCCTATTGATTGGGTGTGCATATATGCATATTTAAAGTATGTACTCTGTTGGTTCTGCTTGAGTATATATAATACATATAAATTATGCATATAATTTATTATAATACATATAATAAATATGTGCTTCAGTTACTCTCTATCTCACTATTTACTAAAACTGAGAGATAAGATATAGTCTATCTGGGGACCAAAGTGAGGACCAAATTTTACCTGTACAATGATCATTTGTATACCTAATCCTGAATTGTACCCATCTTTAAAATAAAAGTTTTTTAAAAATAGGGAAAAAAAGATGCAGCCTATCAATTGCCTCCCAATCTGACAAATTGTAATAATAAATACAGGCAATATAAAGGGTCTTCCAAGGAAATAAGCTAGGCAATTAAGTATATATCCTATTTAACATATATGTGTATATATACACACATATAAACATAATTATACGTAATTGGGCTTACATTCTGTGAATATCATTGGCTGTAAAATTAGTAATATATACATATGTGTGTATACAGTATATATATTAATATTACATATATGTCTGGAAAGATATTTTGAGAAATTGGCTCACATGATTGTTGGGGCTGGTGACTTAAAAATATGCAGGCAGGCAGGCAGTCTGGAAACTCAAGCTGAAGACATTATAGTCTTGAGGCAGAATTCCTTCCTCTCCAGGAAGCTTCGGCTTTCTCTTAGGACCTCAAATGGTTAGGTGAGTCCCATTTATGTTATCAAAGGCAATCTCCTTTATTTAACGTTAATTGATTATGAATATTAATCGTATCTATAAAATGCCTTCACAACAATATCTAGTGCTTGACCACACAACTGAGCACCCCAGCCCGACTAAGTTGACACATATAATAATCATCACAGATAGTAAGCCATATAAGGGAAAGTCTCATTAACATGGACAGGTCTTATTTAAAAAGTGACATTGAACTAAGATTTGAAAAATAGGAAGTAGTTACTCATATGAATACCCAGAGGAAGACCTTTCAAGAATAGGAAATATTGAGTGCAAAGTCCCTAATGTTGGAGTATGCCTAGCATGTCTGAGACACAGCACTAAGAAATGGGTGTGGCCTAAAGGATGACTAGGGAGGAGATGAGGAGAGCACTACCTTGGTGAGAAACAGTACTATAAATTTGTAGAAATATTTGAAATCAAGACTGTTATCGAAGTGCTCTTGGACCGTACAGCGCCAAAGAAGGCCAAGGAATGGACAAGAACTACAGTAGAAATAGAAAGCAAACATGTGCTTCCCTAAAAGGCAAGATGACAATGAAATCATCCCTTTCACCTTTAGAGTGTAGGCTTCCTGAGAGCCGGCACTAAGAATATATCCTGCTCACTGTTGTATCCCCAGGACCTGGCACAGCTCATGTTAGATTATAGGTTGTTGCTAAATATTTGGAGAATGAAAGAACCATGTACTGTCAATTACTTATGGATGCACCTAATTCAGAAGACAATGAATTCTAATCTACAGGCACTAGAATGCTTTGTTGATCTTTTCCCAGAACTCTCATCATCCCCCCGCCCCCATTTCTAGCGTGGCCTCGTTTCTGCCTAGATCTTGATGCTTTTATTCATCTGCCATATGCAATCTCTGGTGCAGGACTGGGAGTGAAACTCTTCTCTGTGACTGATGCCTCTGACACCAGCATAAGTCTCCCTGGGTTATCTAGATTCAGATTTTGAAAGTATCAGTGGATAACCTGAGAAAACATTTTGATCAAGTGGATGTATATCCTGGACTTTGATCAATGGGAGATTTGTAAATAACAGAAGCGAGCAAAGATGGAGTCCTAATCATTTGGAAGAATAATCTTTATTTTGGAATAATTGATGCTGAGAGGAGATATGATTGAGGTGAGTAGAGTCATGAACGGGCAAAAAAATGAATCGAATAAAATAAAGTCATAAAATTTTAAAATACTATATAGCTGAAGTTTTTTTAACCAATCCAAGAGAAGCAATAATTTATACAATAGCTGATCTTGCCAAGGGCATGAAGAAAGGGAGGTTAAACATATAGATTCACAAATGGACTGGCACATTCTTGGAACTCTAAGCTGTACTCAGTTGTTGGGGTAGCATACTTTTAAAGAATTGCTCTATCACTTGGATATTGACAGTGTACTGGAGATGTTTAACAATAGGTAATTTTGTAAAAAAAAAATGAATGCATATGTATACTTAAGTTTGCAACACACTTCGATGACATAAAGGCTGCACAACACATAATTTACAAATGATAATGAAATACAGTGCTATTTTTGTAAATTCCATGGAATCTATTGATTTTCAGAGAATATTTTTGTTGGTTTTGTTAAACTCTTCTGTCTGTAGACAAACTATGGTTGCAATTCAACAATTATCTGACAAAATCAGGCTACAAATAAACTCTTGATTACTATAAGATTTGACATAACGAATCACTCATGACATTGATAAATGAATGTAGACTCAACATGAATGTTGACTGATATATTCATTTACTTAAATGAGTAAGATAATAGTGAAAGAATAAAGACATTTGTTACAAATTTGTTTTTAATCATGCAAGTGATTTATGCGCTGAACTGAAAAATAGATCTTGAATACCAGAAAAATATTTCCTCATGTTTTGTACAATTTATAATGTAACAGCCAAAGACATGACCTACTTTTAAATTTAATCTTCATATTAGCATTTTCTACCGCATTAAATCTAGACAATCAACAAAACAATAAATCAAGCCTTGATTCATAGCATTTGCTGGCTTTCAGGATACAAATACACAGCATGGTCAATTTCAGTCTACCAATGTACCATCACTGAACATGAAATTGGGAAGAAATGCACAAATTTACCATTATATAGTACTTATTATACAAATAATATAGATGAAAATAACGTCAAGCATAGTTAATAGTAAAATATGGTGATATAATTAAAAGTGATGAATTCTGAGTATTACTTTTGTTTTTAATATGATTTTTAATTGTAAGTTTTACAACTAATTGGCAAAATTTCTGAAAATTTAACTCGTGGCTCTTGATATCTAGTACTAACATCTCTACTGCACTACTGGAAATGACCACAGGCAAGAAAACTTTTTCTTCACACCTATCATCTTTTAATAGATATCCTTAAAAAAAACACCTGTGCTTAGTAGAAGAAATATTTGATCTTGTGTTCCATTGCTTGTATTCTTCCATAAAAAGATCAATTGGCTTTTGTCTCCTTAGGTTTCACTATGCTTTTGGATAATTTTCCTGAAATGAAACAAATAGGCATTTACAAGAAATCTTTTCAGCCAAAGTAGAGAGAAATAACCATGGGCACTAAAGTATGTTTTTCAAAATCCTTTTCCAATTTACAAGATTAGGTACTTCATGACAAAGTATATAAAAACACAGCAGAAAACATCATAAAAGCTGGTTTATCAATCTTCTTTTCTGCCCTTTACCAGCTTACTGTCAGTAACCAACTCAGGATTTCAAGTCCTGCCTTGAGAACAGTTTGCTTTGCCTTCATTTATCTTTCCTAAAACTGCCTTACAAAAATATGTTGTCTAGTATCCCATTTTTTTTCTATTTGTTCTTAGTGTCTTTCCCCCAATTTTTAAAGAATGCTTTTATAATACTCTGACATATAAAATTCTTGAAACTTCAGTGACCCTCATTGTAGTTAGCTTTCTGATGAGATAACTAATTTTTGGAGCATATGCTTCTATACGTCTATTTTTGGAGATTTCTGGCCATTCTGAACATGAACCCAAACTCTTGTCCAGATGACTTTGTGCTTCAAAGTTGTTTCATTTTCCATGGCAAGAAATAGCAATGTTAACCATGTAATTTTCAAAGCATCTTTATTCTCCACTGGAACAAGTGCCTCAATCTCTGAAGATAGTATTGATTGAATTTCAAATGATTTTGCTACTTTAAGACCTCAACTTTTTTAACAATTCATTTCTGGCAAGTTTTTGTTCTAAGAGTGCTATCCATGTTACTGCATATATGCATCGGTGATGTTGAAGTAATGGTACATTAATCACATCCCAAATAACGAGTTTATTGAGCAGAAAAACAAATTGAAAGCATGAACTTTTGTGTTTATGCAGAAAGAATTTTAACAGATGACATTTTGCAGGCTAATAATTTGTAAACATTACTATTTTCTTTTCCTTATTTACCATACTAAAAACATGACCTTCTACTTTAAATTTATGAATAAACACCATATATGGAAATTGAATAAACTGGAAAGTGCTTAGTTTTGGTTAACAAATGCATACGATTTTCCCAAATGGCTATTCTTTATATTTTTCCAAAACAATGATTGCAGTTCTTCCTTTTGAGGTTAAATATATTTTTAGGTTGTTTTAATGCTAAGTAGCATTGGCATTCTGCATACTGAAAATTAAATAGACATTAATTAAACCCATAAAGTAGATTTATGATTTCAGTGATTCCAATAACCCTTGTTAAAGTAAGTTTAGCCTAAAGCTGCTTCCTTATATGTCTTAAATTCAGCTTAAATGTTTCTCTATACATTGTGTATACAGTGGGGCCTAACTGGATGTCTAACCAGACTGCAACTTACTTTTGTGCTCATCACTGGGTTTCAGCCGATCAAAGGTGGCCAACTGCTCAAAACCATGTTCAAATAAGGCAAACATCAAGCTATAACCAATCCAGCTGTTTCTGTATCTCACTTTCATTTTGTCAGTCATTTTTCTTTTTCTGTCCACAAGTCGTTGACCATGGGACAGCCTTATACTCTCTCCCAACCTATTCTGGTTAGGGGACTGCCTGATTTATGGATTATTCTGTCCTCAGTTAAATGCTATTAAATTTAATTTGTCTAAAATTTTTCTTTTTAACATCTATGAACTCTTGTTTTTGATATCATGCGACTAATTGAAATTCTAAGCAGAGTTAGTGTGTAACTCTACATGTATAAAAATGAAGCTGTGGAAATAATATGTTAGTTACAAGATAGAAACAAATGAATTAACAAACAAAATAAAACTTTTGTTAATTGCCATGAGGTCAAAGTTAAGATACTGTATACTTTCAAGCTAGTTTCACACATACAAGAGATAAACAATGGGAATAACTGGTCAGAATGAAAAAATTAACACGGCATGGATTTAACATTGAGTAAAGATGGAATCATTTTAACTCTAGTATTTATTAAAGGGCTCAGCCATCTTTTTTTTGGTAAACACTGAAACATAAATACAATAAGAATGAAATGTTTTTTTTTTTTTGGTCACCTCTGTTGAAAGATAAACTTGGACTCATTAACATTTACAGTATTTATTTGAGCAGAGAACAATTCACTATTAAGCAGTAGCAAACCAAATGGTCTGGGTTTCACTGACAAAATGTGAGGAAAAACATTTGTGAGTTGTTGTGGGAGTCATGGTCATTGATTCCCTAAAGATTTACTGAGAAAAATCACTGGCATGAGGCAGATTGATTAATAGAACAAACTGATTTAACGTGTATACGCAGAAATCTTTAGAATGAAGAACCAACTTTCCCATGAGTTACAGTAACTTAAATATCATCTTCAGGTCACAGAAAGAAGGGGGCTTGGATTGTGGTAAAACAGATAATGGGGGGAAGGAAAGGAATTCTGTTGAGGAGCAACATATGATTGCTATGGAAATGATTGGATCAGGAAGCAGAGATTAACTTGTAAATAATTTTCTTTGGAACGTAAGTGATCCTTGGAGATTGGAGATAGTTATTATTCTCTTAAAAAGTCACTCAGGGGTGGTCACATCTTGGTTTTTCTTTTCTGCTATAGATAATGAGATAATAGGGAGAGAAAGCAATTTCTTTGGTGGGAATAAGGTGAGTGGGGGTAATTTTGGAGACTTCAAGGCTTCTTCAATTCAGTATGCCAAAATACCATATTTTGAGATATCAATTTCTGATCCTAGTGTTCCCTGTTTGAAGCTTTTCTTTAACTTTTATGTATTAAAAGATGAGTTGATGGCTATGGAAGAGAAAAACGGAGTTAAACGCAGAGTGGCAAAGGATTACACTTACCTAGGTCTGGAATAGTCCAGTCCCATAAAACAGCTGTGTCTCATTTTTAGGAGGTGGCATTGCAAATAGGCTAGGCCTCTATATTTGATTCAGACAAACAGATCTTTAATAATACACAATTTTATGGAGACAGAAGAAAAGCAAAGGCTAATATCTAGAGCAGTCTATAAACCACTTTCCTTAGAATCTGGAGGGCAGTCAATTAGGGTGTCCAGGTGTTAGACTCAAAGCATTCATGGCTCAAGAGGAAGAAGACTGTGACAATTTGCCAAGATATGTGTGCGTGTGTGTGTGTGTGTGTGTGTGTGTGTGTGTGTGTGTGTGTGTGTGTGTTTTCTGCCTGTATCACAAGGCGTAAGCTTTCGTTTGCAGGGTTTTCAGGAAAAAACGATTTGCAATTTCATGGAATCTAAGTCAGAAAAATGGAAGAATAAATTGAAAAAACTAATTTGGAGACTTGTAGCCAGAAGAGAATTCAGGAGTCAATGCAAAGTTTAGAAAATGATAAAAATTTTAAAAATGCTGGACATGTCTAGAATCTAGTAACAGGTATAGTCTAGTTTTCTTCTGAAATGTAATTTTTTCTCTCTCCAGTACCCTATTTTTACCAGTAACAATTCATAGGAGGACCAATGTATTTGCAAAATAAGTTTTAGTCTTATTATACTTGGTCTGATCATTTGCATAAAGTGCAGCAAGAATAATTATTTGCTATACGGGCTTTTTTTACAACTGGCTTTGCTGGAACTTTTTTTTTCCATAGGGAATCTCAGCTTAGGCTATATAAGGTCTTTTAGTGCCAGTTGAGGATTTATTTGACCCTGCATATACCTGCATGAATTGGGTGAATTTCCTTCTAATTGAAGTTCCCAGGCCCTGTCAGAAAGTGACATTCTTTGCTTACCACAGGTGAGAAACTCTGTAAAGAGATTGGGTACACTTAAAGCACAGACCAAAATTATTTGTACCCCCAAAACTATTTAAATTAAAGAAAACAGGCAATAATAAATAAAACCCTCCACCTCAACCAAGAAAAATTAGAAAACGGGTCAAATCTGAATAAGGTTGTAATCTAGGTAATAATATCACTGTCAAATTCTTGGTTTTGGTACTATACACAGCAGTGATTCTCAATTCCCTGAGGATATTTGGCAATGTCTTGAGACAATTTTAGTTGTGACAACATGGAGGAGGGTGCTACTGGCATCTAGTAGGTCAAGGCCCGGGATTCCACAAAACATCCTACAATGCACAGGATAGCAATCCCTTTTCTCCCCTGTTGCACCCACATACACACACAGCTAGCCCCAAATACCAAACCTGTCAAGGATAAGAAACTCTGTATTAAAGTTATCTAAGACATTATTGGTGGGGAAAGCTGGATGAAGGGTACATGGAACCTCACTGTACCATTTTTGCAATTTCCTATGAATGTAAAATTATTTCAAAATAAAAAATTAAATAAGTGTTAAAAAAAGAAATTGCATAGACAGGCTACAAGGCTGGCATTTTTAATTGGTTTTACTTGCTCTTTAAAGTTAATCTTAATTTCTCAAAGCAGTCTGCTCGTATCTGAAAATACAAACCATTTTAGTCAAAGCCTTGTTTTTTTTAAAGTTTCCAATTGTGTCCTGCTATAAAAGAAAACAGATTCTTATTGAACTTATGCAAATAATTATATTCCAATAAATTTAGAATACTCACAAATAGTTTCCACATTCTGGAAAAATCAGGTAGAAAGAAATATGTTTCAAGTTTTGCTTACAAGAGTATACTGTGCTCAATTGTTAAAAGCTATAAATAGCTCAAGAGAAAAAAAATAGTATTCTGGACTCTGAAAAACAAAAGAAAAATAATCAAAACGCTTTCAATAAAAAAGTCATAAATATTATTTAAATTCTCTATTAGTTCAGTCCCGTGAAATTAACTTGTTCTGATTGATATTGAATTCGCAATCGGTATGAACAAACATATCAGCTCTCCAGTGAGAGACCTGGAAGTTTTGTTTTGGTTTTTCTTTTCTAGCCCTATGGCACAATCTCCAAGGTTATCAGAAACCTGCTTTCAAGAGCACTTGTCAGAGACCTTTCCTAAAGAAGCAATTTTTGGACTGCAAACTTTTATAAACTACTTTTTTGAGATAAATCAAAGTAAAGCAACACCTGTGTGTGGAATGACAAAAGTCTTAGAATAGCCATGATTAAAGACATAATCGAAAAGGAAATTTGAGTATTTGTTTGGCATACAACAATTAAAATAATAATTATAATTATCATGGATAACATATACTGACATCAGAAATATAGGAATCTCATACAAAGTTGAAACATGTATAAGCTATATAAATAAAGCCCAAAGAAAGCTAAAAACCATTACATATTTGAAAATGATTCCTGTATGATTTTAACATACCAAATACAACAAACATGTCTCTTGGACTTCTAAAAAGTTATTTTGAGGTCAACACACTGAATTTGGAATATGATTTTAGAAAGTTTGTCAAATATCAAAGGTTTAAAACACTTGATACCGCAACTAAGAGCACAGGTTATTGTAAAATAGTCATTGATTTTGCCAAAATGATAATTCAACAACTAAAAAAAAATAAAAACCTTTACTTTCTGATAGAGGAGAGTCAGCTTTTCCAACAATCAGACTTAATAAAGAAAGCATAAGATCAACTGAATTTGTCTCTATCTCTCTCCTCTTCTGGAGTTCACGCAAAAGACAAATAAAAATTTTTTACTATCTCTTAATATTACACAAAATGCTTTTTTTAAAAGAAAGAATCAAATTTTGTTTGCACTAGTGTATTAATGTTAAAGCAAATTTAATGAAACCTTATAAAATTTATTTAATTTTAATCATTTTGACCATAAAGTAAGATTTCCATAAACCTTTTATAACCCTTTACAATTTTCTATTAAAGAGCAGATTAATGCTCCATGTTGTTTTGACACAGGAGTTCTGACTCTGCTCCTGCATCACCGTCCTTTTGCTATTAATGTTTTATTTAAAGAGAACTAAATAATTCCCTTTAAATTTTAGCCAACTTGATCACACACAAAATTTCTTTCACAAGATCAATTTGCCACAAATCTGCTACAACTTGCTTTAAATCCTCAGTGTTACAATAAAAATTTAATTTCTTTTCTAACTTTTTATGTCCATTTTGTTGTATTCATGTTTTCCTTCCATTTAAAACAACTTAAAAATGTCTAAACTAGATAAAATTACTTTCCCTTGAACAGATCTCATATTACCATGCCTTTATATAATTTTCTACCAAAGCATATCTTACTTTCCTTATATACTTTGCATATAGAATTGTTTCTCTTATATCTAGTATTTTAATTACATATGTTAATTACAATGTTAACTATTAATGACTTTCATTTTTAGTAAATATCCTAGGAAGTAAGCAAATTTAAGTATATACCAGGTGTAGAGACCCAGACAAGGGACAATGCCTGAACGAAGGCCTCATCATGGTCCCTAAAGGCTCAAATCTAAAGACGTATTTTATAGACAACTTAAGCATAAACAACATATTATCAAAGCAAACTTTAATATCTTAAAATAGTATATGAAAAATAAACTCAAACAAAATGTCTAAATTAAACTTTGATACATTTCTATTTTATTTTACCAATAATTTACAACTGTAGTTACTAAAGATTACTAGAGTCACATGAACTAAAAGGCATTCAAGTTAAAGTTTCTATTTTCTAATAAAAATGTTTGATTTAAGCCCTTTCTTTTTTCTTCAAGCCAATTGATTACAGCTTTTTCATATATTTTGGCAGCGAAATATTGCACACACATGACACATAGATATAGACAGACATGTACACAAACAAACAGAAGCAGATCGTATTGCTTTTTAAGATTCTTCATTTGTCTCTTTCCAAAGTTTCTTTTTCCTTCTTTAGACTATCTCTTTCAAGTACCTGTTTGCTTGGGGGTTTTTTTGCCCTCGGCAACTGTTAGCTAAGCAACCCTAAATTTGTATTTCTAAAGTGACAATTCCTAGGTGGAAAGAAAAGATAATTTATATTTAAAAAGCATAGAGCTAAATATTATACCATCATTTGCTCAAACCAAGGGGAAAATGGTATAAGTAAACTTCAGCTAAGACAACCAGGAAAAGCACTTTAAGTGAAGATATGACTTCTGAATTTAAAACAATGGTGGCTGGGCTCGGTGGCTTAACCTGTAATCCCAGCGCTTTGGGAGGCCGAGGTGAGTGGATTGCTGGAGCCCGCGGGTTCGAGACCCACCTGGGCAACTTCGCGAGACCTCATCTCCACAAAAAATCAAAAAAATAGCCTGGTGTGGTAGCACACGCCTGTAGTTCCAGCTATTTGGAAGTCTGAGGCGGAAAGATCGCCGGAGCCCAGCAGGTCGAGGCTGTGCAGTGGCCGGGAGCGGCCATGGCACTCCAGTCTGGGTGACAGAGTAAGACTCTAACTCAAAAAAAAAAAGTAGAACTTTCCAATGTATACAAAGGCAGGCAGCCTTACAAATGGAGATTCTTTAAAGATGTAAGTTTATTTAATAAAAAAATTTCCAGCCGCATGCCGGAAAGTTATATTTTTCACCCTTTAAATTGGCAGGTTTTTTAGTTAGATTACTGGCTTTAGGGTGGAGTCCTTTAGTGAATATGGGAAGAGGAGCATTCAGTTTTTAGAGCCTAATATTTAAAAATGGGAGAAGTAAGCATAGCTGGAAAGTGGAAGAGATACCTCGAAATCAAAGGTCTCATTCTTTTTTTTTTTTTAAATTTTTTTTTATTATGGTATTATGGGGTACAGTTAGGGGTTAGGCATACAAAATTGCTTCGTTCAGGCACCCTTGATGATAAGAGGTGTCTCCCCATCCCCAGAAAGATATTTATCACCATTAATCCCATCGCGCCCCCCCC
>CAUYQG010044847.1:0-26153 GCA_963574415.1 Tarsius wallacei | reverse complement strand
TATGAGTGTGTTTTTTAGCATTATAAGAAATTGCCAAACTGTCTTGCAATGGGGCTGTCCCATTTTGCAATGGGAATTGCTCCATATCTTTGTTAGCATTTAGTATTGTCAGTGTTTTGGATTTTAGACATTCTGAGAGCTATGTGGTAGTATTTCGTTGATTTAATGTGCAATTCCCTAATAATACATAGTGTTGAACATCTTTTCATATGCTTATTTGCCATCTGTTTATCTTCTTCTTTTTTTTTTTTTTTGAGTTGGAGTCTCACTCTGTCACCCAGACTGGAGTGCAGTGGCCGCCACCTGCTGGGCTCCGGCGATCCTTCCGCCTCAGCCTTCCAAATAGCTGTAACTACAGGCGCGCACTACCACACCCGGCTACTTTTTTTGATTTATGGTAGGGATGAGGTCTCGCCAAGTTACCCAGGCGGGTCTCTAACCTGTGGGCTCAGGCAATCCACTCACCTCACCCTCCCAAAGCGTGGGATTACAGGCTGAGCCACCAAGCCCGGCTTGTTTATCTTCTTTAGTGAAGTGTTCAGTGTTTTTTTTTAAATTTTTATTTTAAAGATGTGGAGTACAATTCAGAATTAGGTATACAAATGTTCATTATGCAAGTACCCTTGTTGATGCCTCTCCCTCCCCCCTGGCAGATTTCTACTACTGTCAATCCCACCTCCCCCCAACCCCCCAGGCAGTTTTCCCACTACTGCCAATACTTTTCTTACAGTATTATGATAATTGTTCAAGGTCTGCTTATGAGTGAGAACATGTTATACTCAGTTCTTTGTTTCTGTGACAGCTCACTCAGTATTATAGACTCTAAGTCCATCCAAGTTGCTGTGAAGTTCCTAATTTTGTCCTTCTTTATGACTGCGTAATATTCTATCGTGTATATGTATCACATATTTTTATCCAGTCCTCTTTTGATGGGCAGCATGGTTGGTTCCATGTTTTTGCTATTGTGAACAATGGTGCAATAAACATGCGTGTGCAGGTATCTTTTTCACAGAGTTATCTGAGCTCTTCTGGACATATTTCCGGTAGGGGGATTGTGGGGCTTTTTTTAAAAAAGATGAAGTCTCAGTATGTTGCCCAGGCTAGAATGTAGTGGCATGATTATAGCCCACTGCAGCCTTGAACTCCTGTTTTCACCCGCATTTTAATTTTTTTTTTTTCTCATTGTTGAGTTTTAAGAGTTCTTTTTGTATTTTGGATCCAAATCTATATCAGATATGTGTTTGGCAAAGATTTTATGCTTTCTAGAGTAGTCTTTTTATTTTCGCAACAATGTCTTTTGCAGAACTATAATGAAGTTGAACTTATCTATTTTTTCTTTCATTATACCTTTGGTGTTGTATATAAAAATTCATCTTCAAACCCAAGGTCACCTATATTTTCTCCTCTGTTATCTTGTAGAAGTTTTATAGTTTTTCATTTTATTTTTAGATCTAAGATTCATTTTGAGTTCATTTTTGTGAGAGTGTAAGGTCTGTGTCTATATTCTTTTTTTTTCACATGAGAATGTCCACTTATTTCAGCATTATTTGTTGCAAAGATCAACTTTTCTCTATTGATTTGCCTTTGCTCCTTTGCCAAAGATCAGTTGTGTCTATCTGTGTAGGTCTATTTTTGGGTTCTCTGTTCTGTTCATATAGCTATCTATTTTGCCATTGCTACACTGTTTTGATTACTTTTGCTTGTAGTAAGTATTGAAGATGGGTGATGTCAGTTCTTCAGCATTGTTGTTCTTCAACACTGTGTTGACTTCCCTGGGTGTGTTACCTTTGCTTATGAACTTTAGATACAAATTTGTTGTTATCTACAAAATAGCTTGTTGAGATTTTTGTTGGGACTGCATTGAATCTATAGATTAATTGGCAGGAACTGGCATCTTAACAATATTGAATCCTTCATTCTGTGAACATGAGAGAGCTCTCCACTTATTTAAGTTTTATTTCATTTCTTTAATCAGAATTTTGTACTTTTCCTCATATAGGTTTTATACATTTTTTTGTTAAATTTGCACACAGGTGTTGAAAGTTTAGTGTTAATGTAATGATGTTGTATTTGTAATTTAAAATTCAAATAGTTCATTGCTGGTATATAGGAAAACAATTGCAATTGTTTTCTGTCCTGTAAATTTGTTATATTTGCATATTAGTTCCAGGCGATATTGGTGATTCTTTGGGGTTTTCTAAATTGACAATCTTACTGCATTAGCTGGGATTTCCTGTATAATGCTGAAGAGAGTAATGAAAATGGACATGCTTGTCCTCTTCCTGCTCTTAGGGGAAAAGCATTTGGTTTTGTTTGTTTTTTACTCTCAAGTATGATGTACGTTTTTTGCAGATTTTCTTTATCAATTTAAAGAAGTTCACTTCTATTGATAATTTGCAAAAAATTTTTGTCATGGTGGGTATTGGACTTTGGCAAATGCTTTTTCTGAATTTATTGATATGATCATATGATTTTTCTTCTTTAGCATATTGATGCGATAGATTATATTAATTGATTTTTGAATATTGAATCAGTCTTATTATATACCTAGAATAAATCCCATTTGGTTGTGTTGCATAATTTTGTTTTCACATTGTTTGATTTGATTTGCTAATATTTTGTTGAGGATTTTTGCATCCGTATTCATGAAAGATATTCATTCTTAGTTTTCCTTTTTAAAAAATTTGTCTTTTTCTCATTTTTGAATTAAAGTAATGCTGGTCTCATAGAATGATGCAGGAATGTTCCCAATGCTTCTGTTTTCTGGAAGAGGTTGTAGATAAGTGGTATAATTTCTTACTTAAATGTTTGATAGAATTTGCCAGTGAAGCCATCTAACCGTGATGCTCTTATGGGAACTTATTAATTATTGATTCAATTTTCTTAGCCTTTGCAAGTCTTGGTAGATTGTGACTTTTTAAGACTTTTTCTTTTTCATCTAAACTATCAATTTGTTAGCGTGTTATTTATAATATTTTAAATTATCCTTTTATATGTACAGGGTCAGTAGTGATGGCCCCTCTTTCTTTTCTACAAGCAGAGATAATGTTATTTCTTGCTTTCCTATTTGTATTTTATATATATATATTTTTATGTATCTTTTATATGTCTTTTATATGTATTTTTTATATATCTTTTTCTTTTATATATCTTTTTCTTGACATTACTCTGGCTAAGACTTTTAACTTTTTACTATTGAGAATGTTTCTTTTTGTTTTTACTTTTTATATTTAGAGATGAGGTCTCACTATGTTGGCCTGGCTGGCCTTGAATTCTTGGCCTCAAGTGATTCTCCCACCTTAGCATCATGAGTAGTTGGGATTATAGGCATAAGCCATCATGACCAGCTATCCTTTAGCATTTTTGTTAGGCAAGTCTGACAGTGATGAACTTCCTCAGTTTTAATTTGTCAGGGAAAGTCTTTCCCTCTCCTTTATTTTTGTAGGACGGCTTTTCTGTTTCAACTATTCTTAGTTGGTAGTTCTTTTTTTTCCTCAAGCACTTTGAAAATCTCTTCTGGCCTGCAGAGATCCTTCTTAGAAAACTGGTAAGTCACATGAGGATTCTCTTCTGTGTGAGGTCTCTCTTTCTCTCTTTGCTTTCAGGATTCTCTCTTTGTTTTTGATTTTTGAGTTTGATTATAATATGTCATATGATATGGGAAGTATTCTTTGTGCTGAATATGACTGTAGACCTTTTAACTTCCTGTTCCTGAATGTGTCTTTTTGGTAGAGTGATTTATGTTCCTTTGGGTATGTTCCCAAGATAGAGATTGCTGGATTATATGGGAGATGAATTCTTAGTTCTTTTGGTAATCACCACACTGCTTTCCTTAGAGGCTGAACTAGCTTACATTACAACCAACAATGTGGAAGCATTCCCTACTCTCTGCAGCTGCACCAGCACTTGTTGCTTTTGACTTATTAATTATAGCCATTCTTACCAGAGTTAGGTGGTATCTCATTGTAGTGTTGATTTACATTTCTCTGATGGTTAGTGAGGCTGTGCATTTTTTCACGTGTCTGTTAGCTGCTTGTATGTCATCTTTAGAGAAGTGTCTGTTCATGTCCTTTGCCCACTTTTTAATGGGTTTGTTAGTTTTTTTCCTTTAACTTTATTTGAGTTCCTTGTAGATCCTGGATGTAAAACCAGATGAATAATTTGCAAATATTTTTTTCCTGTTCTGTGGGTTGTTTTTTTACTCTATTGATGGTTTCTTTTGCTGTGCAAAAGCTTTTTTAGCTTGATGAGGTCCCACTTGTCTGTCTTAGCTTTTGTAGCATTTGCTTTTGTGGACTTGGTCATGAATTCATTTCCTACTTTGATGCCTAGAAGGGTTTTTCCTGTATTTTCTTCCAGGATTCTTACAGTTTGTGGTTTAATGTTAGGTCTTTGATCCATTTTGAGTTTATTTTTGTATATGGTGATAGGTAGGGGTCCAGTTTCATTATTTTGCATGAGGTTAGCCAGTTTTCCCAGTACCATTTGCTAAATATGATCTCCTTTCCCCAATGATTGTTATTGGTGACTTTGTTGAAGATGAATTGTTTAGAGACTGTGTATTTTACTTCTGAAATCTCTGTCCTGTTCCATTGGTCTATGTGCCTATTTCTGTACCAATACTATGCTGTCTTGGTTACTGTAGCTTTGTTATAAAGTCTGACAGAGTGGTACTTCCTGCTTTGTTCCATTTGCTGAGGATTGTTTTGGCTATTTGTGCTCTATTTTGTTTTCATATGAATTTCTGTATTGTCGTTTCCAGGTCTATGATAAAAGATGCTGGTAATTTGACGGGTTTTGCATTGAATCTGTAGATTGCCTTGGATAGGATGGATATCTTGACAATGTTGATTCTTCCAATCCATAAGCATGGGATGTTTTTCCATTTGTTTGTGCCATCCTTGATTTCTTTGAGCCACATTTTGTAGTTCTTGTTGTAAAATGTCTTTCACTTCTCTAGTTAGGTGGATGCTAAAGTATGTCATTTTTTGGTGGCTATTGCAAATGGGATTTTGTTTTTTATTTGGTTCTCCAACTGCTTATTGCTAGTATATAGACTCAGATAAAGCATTTGCCAAAATCCAGCATCCCATCTTGATAGAAACCCTTGAACACCTGGGCATAGAAAGAACATTCCTCAAAACAATAAGAGCCATCTGTGATAAACCTGCAGCCAACATTTTGCTCAATGGGCAGAAACTGGAAGCATTCCCCCTAAGAACTGGAACAAGACAAGGATGTCTTTTGCATGTTGATTTTATAACCCTAGACTTTACCAAAGTCGTTTATCAGTTTAAGGAGGCTTTTGACAGACTCCCTAGGGTTTTCAAGGTATAGAATCATGTCATCTGCAAAGAGGGATAGCTTAATTTCCTCTTTTCCCATTTGGATACCTCTCATTTCCTTCTATTTTCTTATTGCTCTGGCTAGGACTTCTGGCACTATATTGACTAGGAGGGATGAGAATGGGCATCCTTGTCTTGTTCCAGTTCTTAGGGGGAATGCTTCCAGTTTCTGCCCATTGAGCAAAATGTTGGCTGCAGGTTTATCATAGATGGCTCTTATTGTTTTGAGGAATGTTCTTTCTATGCCTAGGTGTTCAAGGGTTTCTATCAAGATGGGATGCTGGATTTTGGCAAATGCTTTATCTGAGTCTAATGAGATAATGATATGGTTTTTGGTTTTATATCTGTTAATGTGATAAATTACATTTATGGTCTTATGAATGTTGAACCAACCTTGCATCCCAGGAAGGAAGCCCACCTGTTCATGGTGGATGATCCTTGAAATGTGTTGTTGGATCCTGTTTGCTAGAATCTTGTTGAGAATTATTGCATCTGTGTTCACAAGAAGATTGACCTGTAATTCTCTTTCCAGAATGGGCTTTGCCAGGTTTGGGTATCTGTATGATGCTAGCTTCATAAAATGAGTTGAGAAGAATTCCATCTTTCTCAGTTGTCTGGAATACTTTCAATAAGATTGATATCAGCTCCTCCTGGTATGTCTTGTAAAAATCAGCTGGGAAGCCATCTAGTCCAGGGCTTTTTTTGGCAGGGAGGTGTTTTTTATGACTGAGTCGAATTCCTGGCTTTTTATTGGTCTATTTAGAGTTTCAGTTTCTTCTTGTTTCAACCTTGGGATGTTGTGTGATGCCAGAAAATCCTCCATTTTCTAAAGATTTTCTAGTTTACTTATAAAAATTATGTGATACATTTGTATAATTATTTTTCTTTGTATAAATTTTTATTGATAAACAAGTTCATAAGTATATATGTCAAACTAATAGCAGCAGTTGAGGAGGTGTAAGAGATTGATAGGATAGAGGCAGTAGGATTAGAAGTGGAGAGGAGCTTTGACTTTATATTTCTGTCTGTTGAAAGATTATAGGCTGGGTATGGTGACTCAGTCCTGTAATCCCATCATTTTGGAAGGCTGAGATGAGAGAATAGGTGAGCCCAGGAGTTCAAGTCCAGCCTGGGCAATATAGCAAGACCTTGTCTCTACAAAAAATAAAAAAATTAGGTGGGTGTAGTGGCTCATGCCTGTAGTTTTAGCTACCTGGAAAGCTGAGGCAGAAGAATTATACGAACCAAAGAAGCTCATTGAGGCTGCAGTCAGCTGTGATCATGATTATATATTATTTTTGTATTTTTTTAAATGTACATTTTATATATAAATCTTTAAAAATATTTTTCCAGTGAAATTTTCTCATTATTTTAAAAGTATATTTGTTTACAAACATCTTGCATCTTCCTGTAAATCTATGAGACCTGTCAAGCTAGGACAGGGAGTTCTGTTCTTTATGCAAAGACATGTAAACTAGATATATTTTTGCAGACAGCTTTGAATATGCTTCTTATTTTAGGGCAAAGTTGGATATAGGTTGTTCAAAAGTGTTTTTTATGAGCTTGGCAGACTTATTGACAGTAAGACATGGGGTTTCCTGATTTCTCTTCTTTAGTTTTAAAATTATTCATAATTAAAATTTGCAGAACAATAATAGAATGATTTCCCAAGCTGTTGCATCTGGTAACTAATGTGTATTATACCCATGTCTACATTCAATGATTCTGAGTTGGAATTCCTAAATGAGTGGAGTCTTATATAATGGCCTTTTCTTCTTTCTGGGGACTGAATTTTCTGACTGTAAGAGAAATATTAATAACAGTTGAAGTTCTCTGTAATCCTTTACCATATCCAGGGTATAATTTTAAATTATGTCATATGCTATTATCAAATTATTCTCTTTTTTTGAGTTGGAGTCTCACTCTGTCACCCAGACTGGAGTACAGTGGCACACTCACAGCCACCCCAGCGTTGACCTGCTGGGCTCCGACAATCCTTCTGCTGCAGCTTTCCAAGTAGCCAGAACTATAGGTGTGCGCTGCCACGTCTGGCTAATTTTTAATTTATTGTAGAGACGAGGTCTTGCCAAGTTGCCTGGGCTGGTCTCAAACCTGCAAGCTCAGGCAATCCACTCGCTTCAGCCTCCCAAAGTGCTGGGATTACAGGCTGAGCCACTGAGCCTGGCCATCAAATAATTCTTAAAATACAGTTTTTATTGTATATTATAAATTACTCTCACTTGCCTACAAGAAATTCTAAATTTAATTCTTATGAAGCTGGCTTCTCCCAATATGCCATTTAAATTTTTGATGGGTATTGCCTCTCTCAAAGCAAAGCCTCCGATTGACTTGGTTTCTTCATATACATGATTTATTTGGTACCCTTGGTATATTTTGCACATTTTTACATTTCTTTTCTTTGCTTATGGTGTTTGCCTTTCATTTTTTCTTTCTAATGAGATTCAATTCATTCTTTAAGGCTTATCTTATTTACATCTACTGACTTTTCTCTTTTCAGCTCCTAAACATTTACTATATTCTTCTATTCTTCTATACCACACTTTTGACATGTGGAAAAGAAAGAATGTTTAGGACCTGTCATATGTTTCCATTTTATTTCACATATTCTTGTAAATATCATGTCTTGTTTGGCAGAGAGCTTAGTTCTCTGTCCTACATTCAGTTCTGTCAATATACTTCAAATACTTTTTTATGTCATAAGATCGGAGAGTCTTGTGTTATTACTCTAAATGTTTATTGATTATTATGGAACCTCATTATGTTGGTTCCCTTTTAAGTAGCACTTTAAGTTCCCTTTTGGGTTATTTGATACAGTTGCATAATTTCCATAGACCTCATTGGCTAAGCAACAGCAACCAAAGCAATTCTCCCTTAGTATTCTAGAGTTATCTGATATGCTGTATCATAAAAAAGTCAGATACACTAGACCTTAATCCTGTCCATGTGCATAGTTTTCTTCAAGTTATATCTCTCTGAGCCTGAACTTCTTTATTTGAAAGTGGTTACAGTATCTGCTTTTTTGGATTATTTTAAGATTAAGGGAATGCAAAGTAATATGATAATTTGTACATAATATGTGTTTAATAAAATGATAGCTATTCTCATCATAAGCATTCTGTTAATATTCATGTGATCATGCTATCTCTTCTTTATGCTTGCTTAATTTTCACATCTATAGCAGAGAGTTGTATTAGCATAGAGCTGTAACTTCAGTTATTTATAATACCTTTAACATTTTTATTTTTTAACAATAGAAACTGCTTCTTCAATGACTAATCGAGTGAATGCCATGTTGAGAATATTTGAAAACCAGGCAAATAAGTTGGAAAGGTAAGCTTTTAAAATAATTCCTTTTTCTTTTTGTATTTTATTATTATTATTATTATTTTAAATCGGCAGATAATGTGTATTTTTATCATGTATAACATGTTTAATTATAAAAATTGGTACATATTTGTTGCAGAAAAATTGAAAACATAAGAAAATAAGACTTGTAAAAAATTTAGTTTCTTATATCAATTATACATATGTATAATCTTTAAATTAAAATTATAAACATAGAATGCAAAGTGAAATATAAAATATCTGCTATGAAAAAAACAGTCTGTTGGTTCCTCAAAAAATTAAAAACAGAATTACTGTTTGATCCAGCAATTCCACATCTGGGCATATACCTCCAAAAATTGAAAACAGATGTACACCCATATTCATTTCAGCATTATTCACAGTAGTCAAAATATGGAAGCTATCCTAAGTGTCTAACAATGGATGAATGGATAAACAAAACGTGCTGCTCTCATATGTTTACCTGCACTTGTATGTGTATTGCAGCACTATCTACAATAGCAAAAACGTGGAACCAACCTAGATTCTCATCAGTGGTGGACTAGATAAAGAAAATGTGGTGTATATACTCCATGGAATATTATGAATCCATAAAAAAGAACAAGATCATGTCCTTTGCAGCGATATGTATGCAGGTGGAGACCATTATTCTAAGTGAATTGTTACAGAAACAGAAAACTGAATACTGCATGTTCTCACTTATAAGTGAGAGCTAAACACTGAATACACATGGGCATAACGATGGGAACAACAGACATTGAGAACTCTTAGAGTGGGGAAGGAGCGAGGAGAGTAAGGCACCAAACCCTCCATTTGGTACCATACCCACCACCTGAGTGGCAGGCTCATTAGAAGCCTAAACCTCACCATCATGCAGTATACCTATGTAACAAACCTGTATACATACCCCATGAATGTAAAAAAATAAAAAGAAACCAAATGTAGTATATTACACAATGCAATGCTACTCTGTATTAAAAAAAGAAAGGAAATTTTGATACATTCTACAACATGGATGAACCTTGAGGACATTATGCTAAATTAATTAAGCCAATGACAAAAAGACAAATTACTACTGTTTGATTCCCTTTACATGAGGTACCTAGAGTAGTAAAATTCATAGAGACAAAAAGTAGAATGATGGTTACCAGGGAGTCGGAGGAGGGAGAAAGGGGGAATTATTTTTTTAATGTACATTAAACTTCAGTTTTGCATGATGAAAAGAGTTCTGGAGATTGGTTGTAAAATAATGTGAATGTACCTAACACTACTGAACTGTACACTTAATGGTTAAGATGGTAAATTTTATGTTATGTGTATTTTTCTACAGTTAAAAGAGTTAAAGTAATACAAAATGTAGTTTGTATATATTGTTTTCACTTATAAACTAATATAATTCCTTTTAAAATAAATGCTTTAATTTTATTGACAAAATTGTATGTATGTATATTGTTTATGGTAACATACCTACCTGCACTCCTTACATACCAATCTTTTTTTGTGTGTGTGTGGTAGCAACACTTAAAAACCTACTCTCTCAGTCTTTAGCCCAGATGCATGTATTGCAGGTAGTTATGCCATGTCAGAATTGAAATAATAATAATTCTAACATGGCAAATTCAGTCTTGAATGAGCTTCATTTACCAGCTATGGCACTGGCAAAGTGAAGACATCCATTTGCTTAAAAAATAACAACAGATTCTGAGTTCACATCATTCAAAAAACAAAATTTAATGTAATTATAGACTTAAATGTAAGAAAATAAAACCATATATATAGAGAAGACATTAAGCTCTATCAAAATTCAAACATCTTGTTCAAAATTGTAGCACATGCCAAAGAATAAATTTAGATATTAGAAGAAACATAGGAGTAAATCTTTGTGACCTAGGATTGGGCAATGGTTTCATAGATATGACACCAACAGCATAATCAACAAGAAAAAATTAGATAATTTGAACTTTATCAAAATTAAAAACTTCTGTGCTGCAAATGATATCATCAAGAACATGAAAAAACCACTCACAGATTGTGAAAAAATTCACAAATTATATATCTGATAAGGTACTTGTATTCAGAATATATAAAGAACTCTTATACCTCAATAATAAAAAGATAAATAACCCTATTAAAAAAATGGGCAAAGGATCTGAATAGACATTTCCCCAAAGATGTACAAATGCTCAATAAGCACATGAGAAGATACTTAACATCATTAGTCATTAGGGAATTGAAAATCAAAACTACAGTGAAATACCACTTCATAGTCATTAGGATGGCTATAATATAATATAATATAATATAAAATATAATATAATATATAATGACAATAACAATTGTTGACAAGAGAAATTGGGACCCTCATGCGTTGCTAGCAGGAATTTAAATGGTATATCCACTTTGGGAAACAGTTGTTAATTCCTCAAATTTTAAATATAGAGTTAACATATGACCCAGATATTCTCTTTCTAGGTTTACACCTGAGATAAATGAAAACATCTTATAAAAACTTGTACAAGACTGTTTATAGTACCATTATTCTTAGCAAATAGCAAAAAAATAGAAACAACTGATGAATAGATAAATAATATGTGGTGTATCCATATAATAGAATGTTATTTGGCAGTAAAAAGAACATAGTAATGATACATAGTACAGCAGAGATGAATCTTGAAAACGTGCTAAGTGTAAGAAGCCAGTCTCAAAAGACCACATATTGTATGCTTCTTTTTATATGAAATATTCAAAATAGGCAAATCTTTAAGATTTTTTATTTTATTTTAAAGATGTGGGGTACAATTCAGGGTTAGGTATACAAAAGGTCATTATGCAGGTACCCAACAAGAATAGGCAAATCTATAGAGACAAAGTAGATTACTGACTTACAGAACTGGGGAGTGCAAGGAGGAACTGGGGAGTGACTACTAACTGGTATAGGTTTTTTTGGAGATAACTAAATGTTCTAAAATTAGATAGTGGGGATGTTCATTTTGGTGACTGTATTAAAAGACATTAAATTGTATACTTAAAAAACAAATGCATTGTATGGGATATTAATTATATTTTACTGAAGCTGTTATAAATTCTGATTTAATAAGCCAACAACTCTTTTGTTTAAAATAAAACTCGATGATTATCCATATAGTTGAAAAGGTGTTAGCAAACTGCAGTCATGAGTCAAATCTGGCCTGCAGCTTGTTTTTGTAAATAAAGTTTTATTGGAACACAGCTACGCCATTCATTTACCTACCTACAGCTGCTTTTGCAGAGTTAAGTAGCAGTGACAGAGACTATGAGGCTTGCAGAATCTAAAATACTATTTAGCTCTTTACAGATAAGTTTGCCAACTCCTGCTATGGAAAAATAAGTAGCTATTAAAAGAACTGAGAAAGATCTATGTTTACTAAAGCAAAACAAGTTGAGAACAGTATATACAGTGATGTCATTTGTGTGAAAAAGAAAACAGAGACTTAACCTCCTAACACAAATTATAGAATCAAATAGGTACGTGCAGTATTGTGTAAATGCATGAAACAAGTTCTGTAAAGGTAACAGCAATCTAATAATATCTCTTGGAAAGCATTGCATTTTTGGAGTGGTAGTTAAAGTGTATGTTAGCCTTTATTTTATTATTTTAAACTCTTTACAAAGAAAATCTATAAATGTGTTACATAAAATTTTAATACATTAGAGATATTTTAAATTTGTTTTTCAGAGCTAAACATGACCAAGATTTGTTAGAGGCAGTAAGTATGGCACTCTGCTTGAAATTGCATTTTGCCCTTAGAGTTCTTCATAGACTCTAGAAATTGTCAGGGTACATAATCTTAAATAAAGATCCAATGCTTATTCAGTTTATTTAAATGATTCCTATGCATATGTGAGCTGGAATGCTTTGTCTTTTTAAAAATTTTACTGGATATTATTAACATCAGAAACACTTCACTTCTGAAATATTAAACTCTAATATCTTGCAATCTTCTGAATAGTTTCAGTCATTGCTGCTTGTAGTTCCTTTATCTCTTTCAGCCCCAAGTATAGCCTAGATTAATACCAGTTGTTCATTATTTTCATGAGTTAATGAAGACTTTTTAACCTTAATTATTAAGTGCAAATACTTTACAAATAACCTTTATGAGATATTTGCTCTTCATCATTACTAAAATTATATTATTTGTTTTTAGAAATATAAACAGATGCAAAGTGATTTTGAATTGTTATCAGAGGAGAAATTGGTGCTGGAAAATGAACTACAAAAGTTGAAGGATGCAGAGGTTGGTAAAATTCTAGTATCTGAAAATGGTATATAATACCTAACAAGGCTTATTATTCTAGGATGGAATCAAAGAAATAGTTGATTGTTTTACAATATGTTTTCAATATTAATAATTTATAGCATCTGTGCTTTAAAAAATAAAATAATGTGTACTCTAAATTACCATATTAGCTATTGGAATCAGAAGGATGCTATGAAAAACACATAACATTTAAACATCCAGAAAGGTATTTCTAGGTCAAATATTTAACTTTATTAAACTATCGGTGTTTTCTCTAATTATGTAATGTGTGTTTCCCAGATCATTTTACCAAGTTGAGTGAATGGAAATGCCAAGGATAAAGGAAAATTTGTTTCCTTTTGTATTTTCTTTTTCTCCTTGCCATTTTTGAACAGCTTATACGTTCAAACTATAGACAGCTAAGTCAAATAGAAGTGAATTTTTATTAACCATGTAATAACATAAAATGCATAGCTGAATCCACTAATGTTGGTTGCTTGATATTTCTTTTTTACTAGAGGAGGAAGCAGAAATAGTACAAAATATTATCTATTTAATTAGTCTTAGAAGCAGTTATCCTATACAGGTGTCAAACATAAGATCTGCTATGTATGTTCAATTTAGGAGTAGTTCCCCTATGTATTATTCCAAGTAGAACCAAAAAATCAGTACAAAAAAGGCTAAAAATGGTAAATTGTCATGTTGAAGAACTGAATAGGTTGACCAAGTATGAGAATTTGTCAACATTCTAATCATGCGCTTTTAGAACCTGTTTGAAAAACACTTCTTAAATGACTTAAAGATGTTACTGCAGTTTCTGGCTTTGCTTTCCTGTATTGTTTCTTTATGCATTTTGTCTCTAATTCTGCTCTAGAGAGCAATGATTTTTGTATGGACTTCTTCAGTACCTGGTCTAGGACAGTGATCTTCAACCTTTTTGACTTCAGGGACTGATTTTCTGGAAGAAAATTTTTCCACTGACAGGGTGGGGTGGGGAGGATATATAGCCAAACTTCACTGCTGATGTTAATCTGTATTTGCAGCTGCTCCCCAGTGCTAGCATCACTGCCTCAGCTCCACCTCAGATCATCAGGCATTAGATTCTCATAAGGAGCATGCAACCTAGATTCCTGGCATGTGCAGTTCACACTCCTGTGAGAATCTAATGCCGCAGCTGATCTGACAGAAGACAGAACTCAGGCGGTGATGCAAGTGATGGGGAGTGGCTGTAAATAGAGATGAAGCTTTGTTTGCTTGCCGCTTACTTCCTGCTTGTGGGAAGGACAGGGATGGATACTGATCTGTGGCCTGGGGGTTGGAGATCCCTGGTCTAGGATACATCGTGACTTTGTGGTTCAATCTGAAACTTTGGTGCTCATTTGATAGATTATACCTCTTATCTGTACTTGTCTTAGCCCCTGCACATAATTTCTGCTTCACTCCTCACTTAAGCTTTTGACTTTCTAAAATATATTAAAGTCCAGTAGCCACATTTCTAATGCTTTGCTATGTGAAATATAATCAGTGAATAACTGACCTTACCGTCTCTCATTGGAAATTATGTGAACTTCTGATCCTTGTTTGGAAATACGAAGGAGAAATGTGGAAGGAACATTACTAAATGTGTAGTGGAAATGTCATATTCACACAAGGATAGTGACCAAGAGATCTGAGAGGTAGTCTGTTTTCAAAGAAGGAAATTTAACATGGGAACTGATGAAATAGGATGGTAGGGAGAGAATAATGACTATAGCATATGCCAGACTCAGGATTTCTAACAGCAAAGTTATTTTTCTTCCACAGTAGACTTTCTTTCCTAACTTACTTATTTCTCCCAATAATTTTTTTATACAACCAAGCTTAATAATAAAAAATCATATTTGATTCCTATTCTTGTCTGCCAAATATTAATCAGTATTTTCCTGTGAATTGGTTTAGTGTTTTATTTTTTTTGTGTGTAAGCAAGAGAAACTGACTCAGGCCATCCAAAGAAAGAAATTTGTTGGACGGGTATTAGAGTAACTCAGAGAACTGAAAGAAAATTTGAGCCTGTTTTGTAAGGGATATGACCGGAGTAACTCTGGGAGTCAAAAATAATAAAAGTTCATGAGCATCTAGTATTTAAGCCCTTTCAAAGTATTTTTAGAGAGGGAGCTTATGGCTAATTTTTTTCCATCCCGCTAAATATTGGATCTGGAATTACTCAGCTCTGCCTGTCTTCCTTCCATAATAGTCAATTCTTAGGAGATGGGATGTTACTGGCCTTGTTTGGGACAAGTGTCACTGGAAAAAATTGAAATGAGGGAGGTGCAGAATCTTCCTAAAATGTGGTGCTGTTTCTTAAAAGGGAAAAAGGATACTGCATACAAGCATCTGCTGTCTATTGTACTTTGTATTGTTTCCCTAAATACTGTCTTATTCATTTAGTTATTCTAGGTATAAGCAAATTTTTATTATAAAGTGACAGATAAATATTTTAGGCTTTACAGGCCATCTGCTCCCTGTTGCAGTTAGTCAGTTTCTGTTGTATGAAAACAGCCATAGGCAATACATAAATGAAAAAGTGTGGCTATGTTGCAGTAAAACTTTATTTATAAAAACAGGCAATAGGGAAGATTTGGCCTATAGTTTGCCTCTTCCGATTTATTCAATTTCTGCTACCACATAGTTTTCTAAAACTGCTTCCTAAATAGGATCTCCTAGACGTATATATTTTGGTATGCTGTTGGTGAAAAATATTATTGCTTAAAGATTTGTTTCTGTGTCTTCTATTCTGTTCCATTGACTCTGTCTATTCCTGTGCCTATCTAAACTCAAGTGTCTTAATGATTATAGGTTTAAAATAAGTCCTGATATCTTGTAGGGCAAGTCAGCCCACCTTGTACTTTATAAGCGTTTATTTATTTTTGGCCTTTGTACTTTTATGTCAATTTGAGTTAACCTTGTCAGATTTTATAGCTGTACTATATCTGCACATTAAATTTAGAGATACTTGACATCTAGGATATCAAGATACATATTTTTGTTAATGAACATTAACTGTCTCCAATTTTGAAGGGTTTCTTTAATGTCTTACAATACAGTGTTTATAATTTTCTTTATAAAGCTCTTACTAATTTTTGTTAGGTTACTCTTAGGTGCTTCATATTTTTATGCTATTTTAATTGTTATCTTTTAAAGATACTTTCTAACTGTTGCTATAGATGTGTAAAGATTTTTCTTTTTTTAGTCTTTTTTAAAATTAAAATTTTAAAATTTTAGATTTGGGGGTACATGTGCATATTTGTTACATGGACATACTGTGTAGTGGTGGGATTGGGTCTCAGTAAGCCCATTCCCCAAATTGTGAACATTGTGCACCATAACCCTAACTCTCTTCTCCACCCCATTGGTGTCCCTAGTGTGTATTATTTTCATCTTTGTGACCATTTAGCTCCCACATATGAGTGAGAACATACGGTGTTTGATTTTCTGTTTCTGAGTCTATTTTCTTAGGATGATGATCTCCAGCTCCATTGCTGCAGAGGACATGATTTCATTCTTTTTTATGGCCATGTAGTATTCCATGGTGTGTACATACCACATTTACGTTATCCACTGACTGGTTGGTGGGCATTAGGTTGATTCCACATCTATGCAGTTGTGGATTGTGCTGCTATGAATATGCGATTGCAGGTGTCTTTTTAACATAATGACCCCTGTCTCTTGGGGTAGATAAAATGGTAGATCTACTTTTGGTTATTTGAGTAATCTCCATACCACTTTCTATAGAGGTTTTACTAATTTATACTCATACCAACAGAGTATAAGTGTTCCCTGTTTCCACATTTGTGCCAACATCTATTGTCTTTTGGTTTGTTAATAGTGGCCATTCTGACTGGTGTAAGGTGGTATCTCATTGTGGATAGAATTTGCATTTTCCTCATTATGAGTTATGTTGAGCACTTTTTCATATGTTTGTTGGCCATTTATATATTCTTAAGGAATGTCTATTCATGCTGTTTGCCTACTTTTTAATGGGGTAATTTGCTTTTTTCTAGCTGATTTGTTTGAGTTCTTTGTAGATTCTGGATATTAGCCGTTTGTCAGATGTATAGTTTGTATCTTCTGATATTCTGTAGGTTGCCTGTTTACTCTGTTAACTATTTTTTTTTTTTGCTGTGCAGAAACTTTTCAGTTTAATAAGTTAAATACGTTTAGTTAAATAAGTTTCTGCTTATTTATTTTTTATTTTTGTTTTAGCTGTATTTACTTTTGGGGTTAGCCATACATTTTTTGCCTAGGCTGATGTCCACAAGAGTTTTTTCTAGAATTTTTATGATTTTAGGTCTGACATTTAAGTGTTTAATCCATCTTGAGTTAATTTTTGTATCTAGGGAGAGATAGGGATCAAGTTTCATTTTTCTGCATGCAGGTATCCAGTTTTCCCAGCACCATTTGTTGAATAGAGTGTCCTTTCCCCAGTGTATGTTTTTGTCTGCTTTGGCAAAATCAGTTGGTTGTAGGTATTTGGGTTTATTTCTAGATTCTCTGTTCTATTGGTCCATGTCTCTGGTCTTGTATCAGTACCATGCTGTTTTAGTTACAGTAGCCTTGTAGTATAATTTGAAGTCAGGCAATGTAATGCCTCCAGCTTTGTTCTTTTTTGCTTAGGATTGCTTTGGCTATTCTGGCTCTTTTTTGGTTCCATATGAATTTTAGGATTTTTATTTTAAATTCAGTGAAAAATGAGAACAGTAGTTCGATAGAAATTGTGGTGAATCTGTAGATTACTTTGGGTAACATGGTCATTTTAATAATGTTGATTCTTCTAATCTATGAGCATGGAATGTTCCTCTGTGTCCTCTACAGTTTCTTTCATTGAAGTTTTGTAGTTCTCCTTGTAGAGCTATTTGATCTCCTTGGTTAAATATATTCCTAGGTAGTTTAACTTTTTTTGCTTATTTTTAAATTTTATTTTATTTTATTTTAAAGATGTGGGGTACAAGTCAAGATTAAGCACATAAGTGGTCTACATACAGGTGAAGTTTGGGCCTCCAGTTGGCCTTCACTTTGCCTGGTTTAGGATCAGGTACCCTTATTCATGTTATGTGCCACACTTCTCTTCCCTGTCAGTGTCCCGCCACTGCCAATCTCTTTCTTGTAGTATTATCATAAATTTTCAGTACCCACTTGTAAGTGAGAACAGGTGGTATTCTGTTCATTGTTTCTGTGATAGATCAGAGTATGATAGACTCCAAATCCATCTAAGTTGTTGTGAAGTCCATAATTTTGTCGTTATTTATGACTATGTGATATTCCATCATGTATATGTACAACATTTTTTTTTTTATCATGTCCACATTCAGTGGGTAGCATGGTTGGTTCCATGTTTTCACTATTGTGAATAGTGCTGCAATAAACATGCATGGGCAGGTACCTTTTTTGCAAAATGATTTTAGTTTCTCTGGGTATATTTCTAGAAGGGGGATTGCAGGGTCATATGGAAGGTCAATTTCTAGATCGCCACACCGTTTTCCACAGAGGTTGTACTAATTTACACTCTCACCCACAGTGTAGAAGCGTTCCCTTTTTTCCTCATCCTCTCTGGTATCTATTGTTTTTTGAGTTATTAATGATGGCCATTCACACTGAAGTTAGGTGGTATCTCAATGTGGTTTTGAATTGCATTTCTTTGAAAACTGTTGAGGCTTAGCATTTTTTCCATGTCTGTTTGCTGTTTGTATGTCCTCTTTTGAGAAATATCTATTCATGTCTTTTGCCTATTTTTTAATGGGGCTGTTTGTTTTTCTCCCTTCTGGCACATTTGAGTTCCTTGTTGCATCTTGGATGTCAGATATATAGTTGGCAAATATTTTTTCCCATTCTGTGGGCTGTCTCCTTGCTCTCTTGATGGTTTCTTGTGCTTTGAAAAAGCTTTTCAGTTTGATGAGGTCCTACTCATCTAGCTTATCTGTTATTGCATGGGCTTTTGGGGTTATGATCAGGAATTGGTTGTCTATTCCCCATCGTCTATAAGGGTGTCTCCTGCATTTTCTAGGATTCTTACAGTTTGAGGTTTTACATTTAGGTCTTTGAGTTGGTTTTTGTGTATGGTGATAGGTAGGGGTCTTGTTTCATTCTTCTGCATGTGGTCAGCCAGTTTTCCTAGCACCATTTGCTGAATAGGTTCTCCTCTCCTCAGTGGTTGTTGTTGGAGGCTTTGTCAAAGATAATTTGGTTGAGAAATTGAGGTTTTGCTTCCAGAATCTCTGTCCTCTTCCATTGGCCTATATTCCTGTTCTTGTACCAATACCAAGCTGCTTTTATATTGTAGACTTATAATAAATTTTAAATTCTGGAAGTGTGGTACCTCCTGCTTTGTTTCTTTTGCTGAGGACTGTTTTGGCTATTCATGGTTGTTTTTGTTTTCATATGAATTTCTGTATTGTCATTTCCAGGTCTGAGAAGAATGATGTTGGTAATTTAATGGTTATTGTGTTGAATCTGTAGATTGCCTTCAGTAAGGTGGAAATCTTAACAATGTTGATTCTTCCAATCCATAAGCATGGAATATTTTTCCATTTGTTTATGCCTTCTTTGATTTCTTTGAGCAGCGGTTTGTAGTCTTCGTCGTAAAGTCTTTCACTTCTCTGGTCAGGAAGATGCCAAGGTATTTCATTTTTTTATGTGTGGCTATTGTGAATGGGGTTATATTTTTTGTTTGATTCTCTGCCTGCTTGAAGTTGGTGTATAAAAGTGCAGCTGTCTTTTGCATGTTGATTTTGTACCCTGAGAGTTTGTCAAAGTCCTTTATCAGTGCAAGGAGGTTTTTGACAACTTCCCTGGGGTTTTCCAGGTATAGGATCTTATTGCCAGCAAAGAGGGAGAGCTTAACTTCCTCTTTTCCTATTTGGATACCCCTGATTTCCTTCTCTTGTATGATTACTCTTGCTAGGACTTCCAATACTATATTAAACAGGAGATGTGAGAGAGGGCAGCCTTGTCTTGTTCTGGTTTTCAGAGGAAATGTTTCCAATTTTTGTCCTTCTAGCAATATGTTGTCTATGGGTTTATCATTGATGGCTTTTACTATTTTGAGGTATGTTCCTTTTATACCTAGGCATTCAAGGGTTTTTTAAAATCAAGAATGGATGCTGGAAGCATTTTGAAAGCCTTTTCTGTGTCTAATGATATAATCATGTGGTTGTTGATTTTACATCTGTTGATGTATTAAATTACATTTATGGTCTTACAGATGTTGTACCAGCTCTGCATCCCAGGGACGAAGCCTACTTGGTCATGGTGGATGATTGTTGAGATGTGTTGTTGGATCCAATTTGCTAGAATCTTGTTGAGAATTTTTGCATCTATGTTCATCAGGGACATGGGCCTGTAGTTCTTTCTTTCTTGGGTCCTTGCCTAGTTTGGGTATCAGTGTGATGTTAGCTTTATAAAATGATTTAGGGAAAGTTCTGTCTTTCTCGATTGCCTGGAATACTTTCAATAGGATTGGTATCAGCTCCTCCTTGTATGTTTTGTAGAATTTCTCTGTAAAACCATCTGGTCCACGGCCATTTTTTTTTTTTTTTTTTTTTGTAGGTAGTTTTCTTATAATGGAGTCAATTTCCTGGGATGTTATTGGTCTATTTTAGGGTCTATATTTCTTCTTGTTTCAACCTGGGAGTTTGCATGATATTAGAAAGTCTTCCATTTCATTTAGGTTTTTGAGTTTGTTTTCATACAGATATGATTAGTAATCTCTGATCATCTTTTGCATTTCTTCAGGGTCAGTTGTGACTTTTCTTTTGTGTTTCTAGTTGTGTTTATTTGGGCTTTTTTCCTCTCTTTTTCTTGGTTAATCTGGCTAGGAGTCCACCAATCTTGTTTATACTTTCAAAGAACAAGCTTTTTGTTTCATTGATTTTTTTTTTTTCTTCTATGATATTTTTGTCTTCTGTGTCTCATATTTGGGCTTTTACTTTGGTGATCTGGATTTTTCTGCTGATGTTAGAGTTTTGGTGGTCTTGTCTTTCCAGCTCCCTTAGGTGATTTGTTAGGCTGTTAACTCGTGATCTTTCTATTTTCTTTTTTTTTTGAGTTGGAGTCTCACTCTGTCACCCAGACTGGAGTGCAGTGGCTGCTCCTGGCCTTGACCTGCTGGGCTCCGGCGATCCTTCCACCTTAGCCTTCCAAGTAGCTACCACATCTGGCTAATTTTTTTGATTTATTATAGAGATGAGGTCTCACCAAGTTGCCCAGGTGGGTCTCGAACCTGCAGGCTCAGGCAATCCACTCACCTCAGCCTCCCAAAGCACGGGATTATAGGCTGAGCCACCGAGCCTGGCTTGATCTTTCTATTTTCTTGATGTGTGTGCATAGAGCTATACATTTCTCCCTTAGTACTGCTTTTATGGCATCCTAGATGTTTTGTTAGGATATGTCTTTATTTTTATTTGTTTCCAAAAATATTTTAGTTTCTATTTTGATTTTTGTGTTGACCCGAGTTGTTCAGAATTATGTTCAGAATTATGCTTTTTAGTGTCCATGTCTTTGTGTGAGATCTTGTTGGTGGTGATATTTATTTTTATTCCACTGTGGTCTGATAATGTGTATGGTAGTATTTCGATCTTGCAGAATTTCTTTATGCTTGACTTATGTCTGAGGATGTGGTTGATCTTGGAATATATTCCATGTGGTGATGAGTAGAATGTATATTCTGTGGTTGTTGGGTTGAGTGTTCTGTAGGTGTCTATTAAGTCCATTTGATCAAGAGTCAAATTTACTTTCCAGATCTCCTTATTGATTTTTTGCCTTGATCTGTCTAGGGTTGTTATTGGAGTATTTAAGTCTCCATTTTTGATAATGTTAGAGTCAGTATCTTTTTAGTTTACTTAGTAGTTGTTTTATAAACACTGGTGCTCCTGTGTTCAGTGGATATATGTTTGAGGTGGATATTTCTTGTTTATGGATCGAATCTTTTATCATTATGTAGTGTTCTTCTGTATCTTTTTACATTTTGATAGTTTGAAAGTTGTTTTGTCTGTTATTAAAATCATGACTTTTGCCTTTTTTAAATTTCCCTCTCACCTGAAAGTTTGTTTTCTATCCTATAACTTTGAGTCTGTGGGTGTCCTTTGCAGCGAGATGTGTTTCGTGGAGACTGCCTATTGTTGGGTCATGCTTTTTAAAATCCAGTTTACCGTTCTATGTCTTTTCAGTGGTACATTTAGTCCATTCACGTTGGGATGATTATTGAAATGTGAAATTTTATCCTTGTCATGAGGGTCTCATAATTTTTTTTGCTTGTTTTCTTTTTGAACTTTTGATTTGATATGAGTGTATGTTTTTAATTTTGCCATTGCAGTACATGTTGTGTTTTCCTTTACTTTTACGAAGCGCATTGTTATTCTTTTTCTCTTCTTGTGTGCTTAATACCTTAAGTGTCTCCTGTAGAACTGGTCTGGAAGCAGCATAATCTCTTAGGGATTGGATTTTAATGCTTCATCACTGATGAAGTTTAGCTTAGCTTGGTTGGAAATTCTTGGTTGAAATTGTTTATCTTTGAGAACTTTGAAGATTAGACTCCAGTCCCTTGTAGCCTGTAGTGTTTCTGTAGATAAGTCTGCTGGTATTTTTATTGGTCTTCCCTGGTAGATAGTCTGACTTTTCTCTCTTACTGCCTCTAGGATTTAAAAAAAATACCTACTTTTTGTAAGCAAATTACTATGTGTCTAGGAGTTGGTCTTCTCATTTGATGTCTCGCAGGGATTCTCTGAATCTCTTGTGTTTGGATTGTCATGTCTCTGATGAGATGAGGCAAGTTTTCTTGAATAACCTCATGGAATGTTTGTTCCAAGATGTTGTCTTTCTCCCTTTCTGCTTCAGGTATACTGATCAGGCATAAGTTTGGCCTCTTCATGTAATTGCACTTCTCTTGGAGGGTTTGTTCTTTTTAACCTTCCTTTCTATGTTTTTAACAGATTGGGTCAGTTCCATATTTCGGTGTTCAAACTCTGTGGTTCTTTCTTCTACTTTGTTAATTTTTGCTTTCTATGCTTGTCAGTTTATTATTTATTTCATAGATGGTGTTTTTATGGTCAACATCTCTGTTATCTTTTTGTGCATTCTTTCCCTCTTGCCTTTCTTAATTGTTATTCATCCTCTATAGCCACTTTTTGATCTCTGCATTTGTGGCTGAGACTAATCATTCTGGTTGCTGTTCATTTCTGAGTTCTGAAGTCTGCATTTTTGTTGCTATCTTTTTAGGACTCTGGGGCTTACCTGTGTTCTAGCATTGATTTTTCTCCATTTTTGATTGATTTTTTTTTTTTTTTACTCTCTTATTCTTTTCAGTGAGAGAGGGAATAGCTTTTACTTCTGCTTGCTCAACCTCCTATTTTTCGCTAGGTGGAGACTCCAGATTTGTTCAATTTTGTAGCTGGGCTGGGCGTGCGGGTTATGCTGTCTTTTTGCAGTTTTGAGATTTGGTTAAGGTGTGACAGGGGAGCTAAGGCTCAGAAGCTACCTGCAGCTCTCAGTATTTGCTAAATGGAGTTTGGACCCCTGGGATCCACTTCCCACCACCTCACTATATGTCCATTCATTGGGAATGTATATCTACCCTCTGAAATTAAAATGACTTAAGAGAAAAGAAAATAACAGAGAAAGAACGGAAAAGAAAAGAGAAAGAACAAGAAAAGGGAAAACAAACAGGCAGACAAAGAGATACATCAATTAAAATACAAAAAAAAAGATATACTCACCTTCATATATACCCACATGCGTAAAAAGAGATAAAGTGAATCAACACACACACACACACACACACACAGATATATATAGAGAGAGAGCAAGGAAAAAAATAACAACAAAAAGCTTCTAAAATGTTTTGTGAGGTTTGAACTTCCTCTTGTGGTTGTTTCTGGAACTTCAGGTTCCATTTTTTTGCCATTGTGTTCCATTTTTTGCAGCTCTTGGCTTGCCACGGAAGGGAGCAGGCTCTGTGCTCTAGACCTACCCCCTACTCTCCATGGGGTCACGGGGGGCTCTTCTTGGTTGCTCTACATGCCTGTGTTTAGTCCTTTCCAAGTGATTAGGGTGCTCTCCACATGGGCCAGACACCCCTGCAAACTGCTGCGGGAAGGGGACTGGATCAGTTCAAGACTTACCCCCTACTTGTCTGCTGCTATGTCTCCCACTCTGATTGTACCCGTTGTTTTGTGAATGTTCCAGTGTGCGGTCTGGGGTGACTGGAAATCCATGCTTCTCTGTCGAGGTATAGTACACCTGGGATATCTTCTCTGGGCTAACAATGATTGATCCCAGATGGGCACGGAGCTCATCCCTCACTCTCAGGATGCAGGCTGTTCAGTAATGGGCAGGCAGGAGCACATCTCTACCTGGATTCTGGGACAGGGTCAATAACAGTGATGTGCGTCTTTTCTCTGGTGGAAGCCGGCTCCTGATTGTCTCCCCATGCTTTCTCCTGCCTTTTGACTTCTGTTAAAATTGAATTGAGTTCTTGATTTGATTCTCAGCTTGGTCGCTAGTGGTGTATAACAGTGCTACTGATTTGTGTGTGTTAATTTTGTGTCCTGAAACTTTGCCAAATTCATTTATTAAATCCAGGAGTCTTTTGGAGGAATCTTTAGGGTTCTCTAGGTATAAGGTCCTTTTGTTAGCATACAAGATAGTTTGGTTTCTTCTTTTCCAATGTGAATTTCCTACATTTCTTTTTTTTTCTTGCCTGATTGCTCTGGCTAGAACTTCTAGTACTATGTTTAATAGTAGTGTTGAATGTGGGCATTCTTGCCTTGTTATAGTTCTGAGAGGGAATGCATTCAATTTTTTTCTGTTTAGAGTGACATTGGCTGTGGGTTTGCCAAATATGGCTTTTATTATTTTGAGGAATGTCCCTCTGTGCCTATTTTGTGAAAATTTTTTTTTTAATCATGAAGGGATGCTGGATTGTATCAAATACTTTTTCTGCATCTATTGAAATGATCATATGATTTTTGTTTTTAATTCTGTTTTTGTAGTGGATCGTGTTTATTGACTTCTGTATGTTGAACCACCCTTTCATTCCTGAGGTAAACCCCACTTGGTCATGATGGAGTATTATTATTTTTTTTATATGCTGTTGAATTTGGTTTGCTAATATTTAGTTTCAGATTTTTACATCTGTGTTCACAAGCGATATTGGTCTGTAGTTTTCTTTTTTATTGTGAGTCCATCAGGTCCTAGACTTTTTGTTGTTGTTGTTGGAGGCTTTTAAGTACTGTTGCAGTTTGGCTATTTATTATTGTTCTGTTTAGGGTTTCTATTTATTCCTGATTCAAGGTTGTGCGAGTTCTTTGTTTCTAAGAATGTATTCATTACCTCTAGGTTGTCTAGTTTGTTTGCATAGAAGTGTTCTTAGTAGTCTTGGAAGGGGTCCTTGTCCACTGGGGTAATGCTGTTGTGCAAGAGGGGAACAAAAGAGTTTACACTGGGAGTGAGAGGTTGCTATGGCAGTGAGTCCTATCTTGCTTCCTGCCTTAACCTCAGGTAATCTGTGATCTGATTGTTGAAGTGCAGCTGGCCTCAGCTGTACCCATACAGCTTTCCCAAGGTAGGAACTGTTTGCTGCCTGGAATTTGTCACTGGTGCCTGTTTCTTCCAGGCTTGCTAGAAAGCAGCTACCAGCAAGGGTTAAGTTCCCGGGATATGACAGTTGGAGCTGCTCAAGGCTTTTTTTCCAAACCATTCCACGTGGTTTTTGGCAGAGCACAGCTGTGGGTAAGGCAGTTTCCTGTGAGGGACTGGAGTCCTGCAAGGCTCTGGAGGCCCTCCAAGTCTTTGACAGAATACAGACTTCTGAGTTTCTTTTACTCACCTTCTCTACTGCATCTGGAGGCAGCCAGGGGGTGTTTCTCCTACAGAGTAAACCAAGATAGTTTCCTCAGCACTCAGAGAGGAACAGAACCAGCAGCGTGTCCCAGGACTCGTCAAACCAAAGTGATAATGACCGCATAGTGTAAAGAAGAGAAAAATCAAGCAACCAGGGCAGCCTCCAGATGCAGTAGAGAAGGTGAGTAAAAGAAACTCAGAAGTCTGTATTCTGTCAAAGACTTGGAGGGCCTCCAGAGCCTTGCAGGACTCCAGTCCCTCACAGGAAACTGCCTTACCCACAGCTGTGCTCTGC